>CAODLS010056086.1:0-17546 GCA_948243855.1 Flueggea neowawraea | reverse complement strand
CTTTCTTTTTTTTTCAATTTCAACCAATTTTCACTCAATTTTATTCCCCAATATACTTCAAAAATCATATTAATACCAACAAAAATTTAACACTCCAAAATATCATTAATTAATTTAATGATATTTTAAATTAAAATTAATCCTTCAAAAATAATTAATTCGAAAACAATTTTCAATAGAAAATTTACCCAAAATAGTCAAAAAAATTCAAGTTATTACAATAACCAAATTGGAAAGAGCCAATTACATGTTCATGAAGCCCAAAATCATTAATTATATATTCACGAGACGCATTTTCTAAATTTTGAACGTGCGACTCACTAATTAATATATCAAATTCACGGATTTGTTTATATGTTGTTGATATTTATATATTGCTGGTATGTTGTTGATATTTATATTTTGTTTTTTGTTCATATATTGTTTGAATGTTGTTTATATATTATTTATATGTTGAAAATAATATTTAAATAAATTTGTAATTTATATGCTATTGATTTGTTGTTGATATATTGTTTATATGTTGTTGATATTTTATTTATATGTTGTTTTTGGCATATAAACAACATATAAACAAAAGATATCGACAACATATAAACAAGAAATTTTGAATTTGTAAATATAGAAAACATCAAATCAACAATATACCAATACATATAAATATCAACAACATATAAACAAGACGCCGTGTGATTTAAAAAGTGCAATCTAGACGGGGTAATTCTAAGTTGAGCTTTTTCTAAAGCATAAATTTTTGTTGTTATTGTTGCATTAAATTGAAGTTGGCTCTTTGTCAAGTGTCTATTCTCATTTTTTGTTGACATAACATATCCATGGTGTTCTCATCATGTGCATCTGCCTACTCTACGGTGTCTTGGAGCTCTAAGGACCCAAATGTCCTGGAAGAATGCACACATAGAAATTATGAAATAAGGGTCATTCATGCATAGTACTAGTAGAAGGGACAAGGCTAACAATTTCTCTAACATAAACAAACTGTTTGCAGGTTGGTGCTTGCTTGAAATCACTTGCTAAAGGTGCATGTTTATTCCGAAGTTTACCGTTGGAGAACTACAAGAACAGTGGCACTCTCTTTGTAATACACAATTTTGGTCTTGGACAGCTGCCAATCATTTCGAGCTTCATGAAAGTGGTTTTCATGCCATGCATGATAGTTTTCAGCAAATTGAAGATGATGCTTTTCATGCTCAATTCCAAAGCAAAGTTCAAAAAGATTGTCAAATATCTCACATTGTCTAGGTTGAGTTGGTCTTATGGATTTATATTCAAGTGACAATCATCCCTCCATAAGGTATCTTTTAGAGGTGATTTTAGGCCCAATTAAGATGATATCAAAGTCACCCTTAGTGCATTGGTTTGGGACGATGTCCAGTCATATGTTACCTTTTGTCCATTAGTTGTTCAGTCCAGTTTGGGCTGACGGGGTATGTCAAGTATCACACATTATTAGGTTGAGTTAGTCTCATAGATTTATATTCAAGTGGTAATCATCTCTTCATAAAATGCCTTTTAGAGGTGAGTTAGGCCAAATATTAGGAAAAATTACCCATTGGGCCAAGAAAATAAGATAACAAACACCAAAATGATTCCACATATGGTAGGAGAGGCTTTCCACACCCTAGAAATCAAAATTTTGTTGAGAATTTTGCCACCAGCCGAAAGAATTGCAAGTGCATGGTGATCCAATAAATGGATGCTTCAAGTATGATGGAAATCAAGTCTTTAGTTCGGCAATCCCAAAGTGTACAACATCATTTCATAATTTGGATTACTTATCTCCAAATCCTGAGGTAACTGCCTCAGAGCAACTTGTTAATCATCCAATATCTAACCCAGAGGAGCAATCCATGGAGAGTTGACATTGCAGAAGCAATAAAATCAAAGGGGGTCAATATTGAGTTTGTTGATTCACGCACGAATATTAGAAATCAGTCTTCTAAATTCTTGTTGATTCAAAGTAAACCAGGAAATAGGTATCCAAAAACTCACAAGTTTGAGAGAAAATGTCTGATAATATTATTGAACATCAAAAATTGCATGAAAATTTGGCCAACACATGTTTTAGATAGAAACTCCAACCATAATACGAAAACCAGAGGATCAATCCATGGAGAGTTGACATAGCAGTGGAGAGTTGACATAGCAGAAGCAATAAAATCAAAGGGGGTAAATATTGAGTATGTTAATTCACGCACCAATGCCAGAAATCAGTCTTCTAAGTTCTTGTTAATTCAAAGAAAACCAGGAAATAGGTATCCAAAAACTCACAAGTTTGAGAGAAAATGTCTGATAATATTCTTGAACATCAAAAACTGCATGAAAATTTGTCCAACAAATGTTTTAGATAGAAACTCCAACCCTAATACGAAAAAGACGAAAAAAACCACTAAAAATGTTTCGGGCTGCCAAAAGGCACTAAACAAAAAAAATTTCTGGTTATAAGTAAATGTGGAACATGATGTAGATCTCTGAACGAGTTTCAATTTGATATCTTGTAGGTCCTGTAACTCATCCCGGATAAAAAGTTATGGCTTTTTAAAGTTTTGCCACTCGATATGACCCTCTTCTCTGAATCCAAGTCCTCCATGCACTCCAAAGCTTGTTATACTGCATCAAGAGTGATGATGATATACCATATTATTCAGATATTGAAGCCATGGCCAATTTTATGCTTATCTTACAGTGGATTTCTTAATTTTGAAGTGATTTTCTTGATAAAGAATTGAAGCCATGGAGATGTATTGTTGACCTAAACAAGTTGGAGATGAATTGGTGGGTGTTAGAGGCTAGATAGGGTGGTGTTAGTGTGGACACTGATGTGTAAAGTGGTGCCAAACTGTGGTGGAGACCGTGGAACGTGCTGGAATTGTTTTGGGTGCAAGCTGGGTAGACACGGCCTAGCCCACGACCGTGTTGTAGCCCGTGGAGCTCCACGTCAAGTTGGTTCAGCCCACGGACACGGGATTCCGTTCGTGTAATGCATGCTTGGACCGTGTCTTGTCTTGTTTGCCCGTGTAATCACTAATTCAAACTTAGGAAGACTTGTTTAGGGTTTAATTAGTCTATTATGACTAGAATGCATTGTAAACTATAAATAGGTGGCTTGAGGACAATTCTTGTAAGCCTTTTGGCTGTTCTGAGACTCTGAATAATAGAATTACTAGCTCTCTACCCGTAGATGTAGGTCGATTGACCGAACCACGTAAATCTTGTATTCTTGTGTGATTGCTCTTGTTTATTTTTGTGTTCTTCTATCGCCTGACAAATGGTATCAGAGCCACAGAAGTTTGTTTAAAAACTCCTGGTTTCGTTTTGCAGAAAGAAGATGTATTCATTCAAATTCGAGATTGAGAAATTCAATAGGTTGAATAATTTCACGATGTGGAAGCTACAGATGAAGGTGAACTTGATTCAGCAGAAGAGACGTTAGAAGGTGAAGAGAAATTACCTGACGAGTGGACAACGATACAAAAAGTTGAGATTGTGAAGAGGGTGCATAGTGCAATTCACACAATTCTATAGTAGGGGCAATAGAATGGAAAAGAATCATGGGTTGATGTGTTATCATTGTAAAGAGATTGGGCACATGAAAAAGAATTGTCAACATAGGGGAAACAAAAAGGAATCAAGGGCAACAGTAGTTTAGAATGATTCTGATGAGGGAGAAAGCAGTGAATTTTTTACAGTTACTACATCTAGATATGAATATAGTTTGCAACTTATCACATGACCTTTTCTAGAAAACTGTTTGATTCTTTTAAATAATGGAGAAGCAGTGTGAAATTAGAAGATGGTGAAAAGCTAAGTGTTGAAGGTAGTGGCTCATTGCAGATCAGGATGCATAACGGGATGATCAGGAAACTTGATGCTTGGTATGTCCCAGGTATACGGAGAAATTTGATTTCTGTTGGTACTTTGGCTAAGCAAGGTTGGGTGTTCAAGGGTTCTTCGGTAGTGATGAAGGATAAATTATAGAATGAGATTTACACCTTGATTGGTAACTTAGTAATTGCTAATGAATTAAGGACTATTGTGAGTTCTGCAGTAAAATGGATGGAGTTTGTGATCGAGACTCTGGAACATGCAAAGATCGATTAGGTTAATTCACGAGGGCTAATAACAAGTGTTCCGAAGTATGGTAATTGTGTTGGTGATGTAAAAAAGGAATCACTAGAAGACACAGGAAAGATGTGGGGTGATGTGTTGTTAAGAGTGGGTGAAAAGTTAGCTAGTGGAGGCAAGTCCGGCTTGGACTTGGTTTGTTGTTGCAAAACTTGAGACCCTTCAGGATGGGGTGGCAGATGAGTGATTTTGGATTCAAAGTTGTACGGGAAAGAAAATTCACTTCAAGGTGGAGAAATGTTAATGTTTCTTGACGAAGAATTGAAGCCATGGAGATGTATTGTTGAGATAAACAAGTTGGAGATGAATTGGTGGGTGTTAGAGGCTAGATGGGGCGGTGTTAGTGTGGAGACGGACGTGTAAAATGGTGCCAAACCATGGTGGAGACCGTGGAACGCCCTGGAACCGTTTTGGGTGCAGACTGGGTGGACACGGCCTAGCCCACGGTCGTGTCCTAGCCCGTGAAGCTCTAGGTCAAGTTGGTTTAGCGTACGGACACAGAATTCCGTCCGTGTAATGCATGCTTGGACCGTGTCTTGTCTTGTTTGCCCGTGTAATCACTAATTCGAGCTTAAGAAGACTTGTTTAGGGTTTCATTAGTCTATTATGACTAGAATACATTGTAAACTATAAATAGATAGTTTGAGAACAATTCTTGTAAGTGTTTTGGCCGTTCTGAGACTCTGAATAATAGAATTACTAGCTTTTCGCCCTTGGGCGTATGTCGATTGACCGAATCACGTAAATCTTGTGTTCTTGTGTGATTGCTCTTGTATATTTCCGCGTTCTTCTATCGCCTGATTTCATGATAGGATTAGACATTATTATTATTGCTTTCAATTTTTTGTTCCAAATTTCTTCTTCCCCTGTCTTTAACATTTTCGCAATTTTATTTACATTTAGATACTCAATATGGACTTGGATCCATAAGAACAGGATTTATGTTCCTGCGAGGAAGGTACGTAGTGTACAGTCTAACTTTGAACTGTGGTTTAGTTTATTACTCAATTGTTTTGCTTCTTGAGTTGTCCACCGGAATACTCCATGGTTGTAGTGTGATAATTTTGCATACTCAGATTCTTTCTTTCTTGTCCGTAGCTTGGTTTACAAAGAAGCTGATACTCTGTGGTACTTTAGCATTCTATCAGTGTTTTTTTTTTATAAGCTCTATACCCAGGTTCATTAAGGAGTTGGATTGTACATCTAGTATTTGTCTGATTATTTGACTTTTTTCCTTTGCATATACCATATCTAAATACATATAATTTTATATTTTTCTGCAGTCATAAGATACCAGCACGAGGACACAAAGAGGGCAATCATGAGGCAAGAATAGAGTGTTCATTCTTATATGCAAAGAACCATTGCATGTCATGGAGCATTTGCTGCTCTATATGGCCGTCATTCCAAGCATTATATTAAGAAACCTGAGGTATTTCAAACTAATGGGATTTTGTTAAGTACCTAAATTATCATAATTGACTTTGAAGTTATTAGTGCTTAAAATTTAGGCGTAGTTTGGTTGCTTTCAAATAATTGTCTTCATGGGAAGCATGGATACATGCTCATGTGGAGATTTGATTTTTATCTTAGGGAGATGATGACGGGGATCTTAGTCATTGTTGCACCAACAATATATAGTGAGACTTGCTCAGATTGGAATTGTTTTTGTGCACTGTACTTGGTTTTAAGGCCTAGATTGGCTGAGGCATTGTATTGTTGTCCTGCCAACAACATTGAAAGCTTTTGACCTTTTTTTCTCCTTGCATTATCACAATGTTGTCTTCTCGATCGCTAAACATCTATTATGATTTTTATTTGCTTTGCAACCTTGTTAGCAATCTCCTGCTTTATAGATTGAATTACGAATAACTTCTCCATTTAATTCATTCAGGCAGTGATATATTTGGACAAAAGTGAATCTTTCCATATTAAAAATCTTTGCAAGTGTTCTATCTCAGTAAACGACAAGGAAGTAGCCCCTGGACAGATTCCAAGCCTCACTTCCAGTTGTTTAATCTCAGTAAGCATTTTTTTGCCCTTTATTTCTGCCTGATTTTTGCGCATCATAAAAAATCGCTCTCTCTCTCTCTCTCGATGCTGAACCTTGTTATGCAGTCTTTTCTTTCAATGCTTCTTCTAAGCTGTCAATATTCATCCGACAAGTTTCCAGTAGTATGAACTTTATACCTTTTAGATGGTTAATTCAATAACATCTGATTTGGACGATATATCTGCAGATAAGGGGAATGCCATTTATATTTGAATCAAGTCGAAGGTGTGTGAATCAGTATCTGTATCTGGATTATGCAACCCAAAAGGAGCAGCTCCGCAAGTTTGAATCATTGCTGAATTCCATTCATCGAAATATGATCAGAAGGTGCTGAATTTTTTCAATCTGCACTTTCTTGTTGTTTATATAAGAAATTAAATCTATCATACCATGCATGTATATATTCTGAGGTTATAGATGGTCATTCTTGTTATCACCTGTTAGAAAGTAGAAAGCATTTTTCTAAGATATGGTAGGGCAAGTCATTTTCAACGCTCAGCAGTCACGGCTCCGAAGGTTGAAAACCTTAATCACAAAACTTGGTGGAAATACATTCACACCTAAAATACTGCGTTTTCATCATGTAAAGTTCGTCTCAGTTTGTCAAACAACAGTTGGTACAGCATCGATGCCTTGATTAATTACAGACCCTGAATCCTTAATTTCTGTTAATGATTAAGCTGTCTCATCAATTTCCTCTTTTTTTATGCCCCTCCTTAGTGAGACCAATTTTCCTTAGATTATGATGTGATCTATATGTTGGTCAATGGTATAATTATTGTTGGTAATTTTTTTTTTGAATGAATACGGCCGAACCAAATTGGAGTCGCAAAAACTGTCTGCGACGACTTCTCCTTCTTGCGACGAATTTCTTCCGTTGCAAAAAGGCTTTTTTTTTTGTAGTGTTAAAGCACCAACTTATCTAGGTTGACCACATGATTAAAATGGAGGGAATTATTGTTGGTAATTTGTAAAATTCCTTTCCTTTTTTCTTTGTTGTCCATCATTAGAAGACTATTAAAGATTGTATATTATTAATCATAGCCTAATCTTTTTATTTTCCTATTATCTTGAGCGGATTGGCTGTTTTCATCTTTATCCACTTCTTGTGGTAATACCTTCCCCTTGTTTTCGCTTTTTTACCATGTTCAGCTGACATCACCACTGGTGTGCGCTTCTTCATGCAAATCAACAGTGACATTGGCTTCGTTAAGACAAATACAGCAAATTATGAGCATATATTTATGGAAATAAAAGTTTCCCTCAACTTATGTCTCTCTCTCATGTAAAGTACAATTGTTATTGGCATAAATGCTCTGTCCAACACTCCATTGAAAAACAGAAAAAACACACAGATAACTGACACACCCTCATAATGCGACAACAAATGTGACACACCTCTCCAATTATCAACCACACTATCAAGCTATTGTTTCTTTTAAGTGCTATCAAGCTAATTTAACACATCAAAAACCATTCTCGTCCTCCAATTATGACCATGATGTGAAAAAATTGAGTTAAAATGTAGAAAGGAGTTAGAATATTAAGGACGTCGACAATGAGCCTTGCACATGTGTTGACAGTCATAGAAGCAAGGTCGTCCACAATGAAGAGGGAAATCCAATCTCATGCCTCTGCACCTTCATCTTCCCATGCACTCTGCAAACTCTCCTATTATGTAGTCCTCATTGTTGAAACTTCTCTTTCTGTGCACTTTGTTATTGTTTATGCCTCTCCTTCCTCCTTTTCCTTTTCCTTTTCCACATCCCCATTTATAATATCCACCTCCTCCTCCTCCCCATCCCCATCCACCTCCTCCTCCGCCACCACCACCGCCTCCTCCCCATCCCCATCCAAAACTGCCTCCACCTCCTCCTCCTCCGCCACCACCACCTCCCCCACCTCCTCTATTGTACACACTATATCCATTCTTGCTTTCCACCACAACTTGAGTGCTGTTGGATGTCTTGTTCTGGTTTCCATTTTCCTGGCCTCCAGAAATCTTGGAAAGATCTATAGAGTTGACATCAACTTGTGGAAGAGCAGTGCTATCTCTTACTTGATCACCAACCACTACTATTGCTAGAAACAAGAGAACCCGCATAGTTTTCGTCACCCCTGTCTCCATCGAATAACACTTCCTATGTTGTGCATACGAATGCATGTCTACAATAGTTTATATAATCCCCAGACAGCTAAATTTTGGACCCAAAAGAGATAGATGTCTTAAGTAAAAAACCAATAACAAATAAGCAATTGCCTTCATTGAAAGAGAGATACAAGATGACTTAAGACTCACTTTGTCCCCACTTGCAAGGAGTGAGACCAAACATACAAGATCCTCAAAAGTGTGTACAGGAAGTTCAGTTGGCAGTGTTGAGAGAAGCGGTGGGATTGGGGGGCATTTTCTTTTCTTTAACTGTACACAAGGTTCCTTTGCAAGCGTGTAAAAATCGATGTCAGTGTGTTGGAGTCATCATTGCACCACCCAAGCTAACAGTACCAAATTCAAGTTTTAAAATACCTCCTCGAGCACGATCAGTGTTGTTTAATTTGGAGATTGAGCCTGAATATACATATGCTCAACCAGCAAATGAAGATGTAATTGCCGAAAAATATACGATATTCAGCTACAATTAAAAAATGTCTTCTTCTTGGTGCATTAGTGTTGGTAAAAGCTTGCCTGACCCAATGAAGTAGCTGGAAGAGGTCATCAAATTCAAAAGCTCAAGTACCTTTAAATAGCTTTTTAAGCATAAAAGAAGCACTAATTTATTTTGATATACCAATGATCAAGCCTTTTGCCCGAGCTATAATTTGTTCTTTCAAGCATCATTTAATGGAAGCTACAAAAGAACAAGAGCCTAGTGAGAAGAAAGTATAAATGGCCCACGAGGATTCTTGAGTCTTGTTTCCCTGTACTTAGTACCAGCCTCGCACTTCTGTGCAAAACAATCATTTGGGAAGTAGCAAAACTAACAAGTGTCTTTTCCGCAAATTTCCTCGTTTTTTGGATCAAATGGAAAATGCCAATCTTTTGATTATTGTTTGTTACAAACATTACTTTTGTATGGTTACTATATGGGTACTTTTAAGAGGGGATAATAAGTTGCAAGAGGATCATTGCTGAATTCCATTCATCGAAATATGATCAAAAGGTGCTGAATTTTTTCAATCTGCACTCTGTCTTTGTTTGTATAAGAAATTCAATCTATCATACCATGCATTTATATTCTGCGTTATAAATGGTCATTCTTGTCATCACAAGTTAGAAAGTAGAAAGCATTTTTCCAAGATATGGCCACGTCAAGCAAAATGATGAAACAATTTGAGAGTGTGAATTCGTGGCAGAGAGTGGAGTGAGGATTTATGAGTTTAGTTCCTCCCCTTAGGTGCAATTACTTTTTTTAGTCCTTATAGAAAGTTTTGTACATTTTGAGGAATAAGCTTTTGGTTGTAACTTTGGGGTTTGGATTTTGAGTGTTACTCTTCATATTTGTATTCCTCATTTTGATTAGTGGATGTTTTACTCCTCCTTACCCATGGACATAAGCTTTAAGCCAAATCACGTAAATTTGGTGTCTCCTTTTTATTTATTTATTCCTCGATTTTGTCGCCTAGGGCTGTAAGTTTCAACCGCTAAACGTTAAAAACCATCCAATTCATTCGCAATTGAACATCAATTTGTGGTTTTTTGCTAATTTTGGATGGTTGTAAATAATAATTGTGACCGCATAATATATATATATATATATATATATATATAAACCCAATAATATTTCATCAAAAGAGGCCCAAGTGAAGCCAAAAAATAAACAAAGCCCAAAGTGAAGCCTAATTATTTGGCATTTGAAACAAAAAAACCATCATTCAACTCATCTCTTCCTAAATTTCTTAGAGCTACTTGTAATTATGTTTTGTAAGAATAAAATATCCCAAAATTGATGTTGTGATATTTTTGGGATATTCTATCAAAACTTGGGACTGCTAGATTTTGTATATTTTGGGGTGGATCATGATTGTGTTTTGTCCGTCTTGAATGTTAGAACAACAATTATAATGACAAAATATTTAAATTTATTTTTTTTCTTTGTTTTCTTTTTTATAATAAGTTTAAATTTTAATTCATATGTTGACTACTTGTTATATATTAACCGCAAGAATAATTGCATCAACCCGCATCCGCATGACTTAGTTTGGGCGGTTTCAACCGCATTTGTTGTTTAACTGCAAATGCAAATATTTCCAACTACAATTTGCAGCGCGGTTTGGTTGGAACCACCCAAACCATACCGCTTACACCCCTATAATGTGGCCTATATATTCGCAAATAAATTATGCTTCAGCACTGAGATCCGTAACAATAATGTACAATTGGAATGTCATTCACATGGGGAGAAGCTTTCATTTACGATCAAATGATTTTACACAAAAAGATTAGTTTACACTTACATATACACTTCGTACTCTTCACATCTTTTCTATAAATAAAGACTCCCAAAACATTTCAAGGTACATTCATTTTTTTCTAAAGAGCACACCAAAAACTCTCCCAAAATCCTTGTTGACTTAAGCATTGGAGAGTCTAGAGGAGCAACTGACCTTATACGTTTTGTGTTTGCACGACTCATAATTTTAATGATTATTTTTCCATTTTCCCACTTTCTAAATTGCTGTAGATTTGAGGCAACACCGTAAACCATTCATATTTTTAAAACATATCGTCAAATCACGATATTCTTATTAGTTATTTAATTATGAAAGCATATAAAATTCAATCATCTAAAGTTATACATGTAATTTGATCATTACGCAGCTTTTATTTAACCCAATCCATCTATCTTTTAATAATTTAACAACCAGGCTGCCCTTGATGAAATCAATTTGAGTAGGAGATAGGTGGAAGTTTACGAGCCCTGTAAGCACACTCAATGAGCTTTGGTTCTGAACCTTATTAATCCCCCAAAAAACATCCCAAAATGGGACTCCATTTTTATCATATCCTGCTGGGACACTGATCCCAGGGTACCCTCCAATGGCTAATACTCTTGAAGCTTTATGGCCTAATGTCACCATGGCATCTAGTCTATTCTCCCTCATCATCTTCACGAACCCTTGTTTTGCAAGCCGATCGGCCTAATATCTTCACAAACTCAATCTCTTTTCCTCCATATCCGTTTGTCATGTTTGCTTTAATTAGTAGATCCTGACCATATTCATAATTATTTTCCAGCAACCATAATATTGTTGAAAAACAAACTTGATCAAGTCTGAAAATAAGCCTAATGTTAGAGGGTTTTAGAAGGTGTCCAAAAAGAAAAGTATTAGATGCTTTTTTGAACATCAAACATTACATGAAAAGAAACAAAAAAAAAAAGATCCCAGTGAGATATCACTTACCAAAGCAGGGTCGAACCCATATTTATCGCTCTGAACTTATACGCAATATCTATTTAGTCTATTAAACTTTAATTTTTACTTATCAGCCAACTTAACTTTTTAATTTTCACATATCAGTTCATTTACTATAACGCTATTACTTTCACTGTACACTTCAGATTTTTCATTCACAGGTTGATGATGTGGAACCGGTGACATGGATGTCAACTGTACCAAAATATGGCGGAACACATCTAACCCCCTGAACTTTCATCCAACATCCCTTCAGCCCCCTGAATTTCATATTTCACTTATCAGCTCACTGAACTTTCTAAAACCTATATTAAAAACTCATTCAAATCAGTTAAATGAAATCTCATTAACAAAATCATGCATGTATATATTTCTATATTTGGACTTATATTAATGTTTTATTATTTAGTAATATTATTTTAAATATATTTTATTGTTTAAATGAAAACTTTATTTATTTATTTGTTTAATAATTAATTCAGAATAAGAAGTTGGGTAGAATATCTAATTCTTCGAGGCTTGTGCAAGATGGGTCAGGCCTTCGGTTCTGTTCGTCTCGTACACCGATCATGGTCCGATCTCGGATTGTGACAAATGTGGTATTTTGTTACAGTGATAGGCCCAAGCACAGCAGAATGAATCTCGGGGGCACAAAATAGATTAATTAGAGGAATCCTTTTGATCAATTACAGAGGCAGGGGATCAAGACCTAAAAGTCCTAGGGGTTGTTGACTCGTTTTGCACCTTTTGACTTCGTCTTTCTAGCAATGACTGCTAAGAAAAAAGTGTCTTCCACTTGAAGCTCTTAACAGTCTCCCTGTAGGGTAACGCTTATTTGTTTGGTGCTAATAATAATGCATGATTTTGTTAATGAGATTTTATTTAACTGATTTGAAGGGGTTTTTGATATAAGTTTTAGAGAGTTCAGTGAGCTGATAAGTGGAATATGAAGTTCATAGGGCTAGAGGGATGTTGGATGAAAATTCAGAGGGTTAGATGTGTTTCGTCATATTTTGGTATAGTTGGCATCCATGTTACTGGTTTTACATCATCAACCCGTGACAAAAAATCTAATGTGTATAGTAAAAGTAACGGCATTACATTGAATGTGTTAATAGGTGAAAATTAATAAGTTGAGCGGGCTGATAGATGAAAGTGAACCGCATTAATAGGTAAAAGTATTTCAGTTGAAAGTAACGGCATTACATTGAATGTGTATAGTAAAAATAACGGCATTACATTGAATCTGTTCGTCTCGTACACCGATTTATACCGAGCGTATGTTCTGATGAGATCCATTGACAGTGAACCCCACTGGATCTGCAAAGGTCTCCTTTTTTATTTTTTTCATACTTTTTGCAGCAGTCAAAAGGTGTGTTATGATATTGTTTTTTGCTCTTTTATTATCTGCAACGAAATTTTGTTGCAAAAGGTGTGTGCAATTTTAATTTTTTTCATTTTATGTATTTTATTATTTCTACACTTCTGGGAGTAGTTATTTTGTCACCTACATATTTTTTTATTTTTATTCACTTGACACTAATTTAATAGAAAATATTATTTCCAAAAAAATTACATAAATAATTTATCTAAAATAATTTAAAGTATAATTTTAAACATATAATTTATTTTACATTAAAGTATAAAAATAATATGTTAAATAAATATATTTATTGTCAATTATATATAAATTAATTAATTGATGAGTAAAGTGATTATAAGTCTCATAATAAAATATAAAAAATAATATAATGATAAGGAGAGAGTTTATTGAAAATTTGATGTGACATGATAATAATACACATATGGGTATAACTATTGTTGATGTCCTCAGGTCATCTACCATAGTAGCACCTTCTTTCCTAGAACATACATTTACACAAGATTAAATAATTATACATGGTTTGAGTTTGATGTCTATAAGGCAATGAACATGTTACATGGTTTGAGTTTGGAAGGGCAAAGGCGGATGGGCCATCAAGGCTGGAAATCGCCGATGGTGGATAGTTTCAAACTTAACACTGACGGATCCTATCTGGTAAACACAGGCTATGCTTCGACTGCAGGTCTAGTACGAGATGTACAAGGTAATTGGATTAAAGGTTTCATCATTAATTTGGGTAAATGCAATACTCTGAATGCAGAGCTTGGGGGCATATATAAAAGGTTTGAACTAGCTTGGAAAGAGGGATACAAGAACATTTATGTGGAGAGTGATTGCCAGATAGCTATCCACTGGATTAACAGGAAAGATGTTGTTGCTAATCAGCAGTGGCCGCTCATTGATGTCATCACACATTTGCCACGCAATAACTGGGAAGTTACTGTGACTCATATTTAGAGAGAGTAATAGTGCTACTGACTACCTAGCCAAATAGGGACACACATTTATGAGAGGTTACCATGAGCTGTCACACCCACCAACAGGACTAAGTGATATCCTGCACAGAGACAGACATAGAGGAGGGCATAACAGCATTTATTGGTCTTAATTTGGTTATTTTAACTTTCTTTGTGTAGGTTGGGTCATGTTTTACTTTATTGTGATATGTAATCACGCTATTTTTTCGGTAAAAATAAAATCATTAATAAATTAATGAGTATTAGTTTCTTTAAAAAAATAATAATTATACATGTTTGACTTCACCTAAAAATATATTAAAATAAAGACAATTCGATAAATTGCACTAAATTTAAACAGGAAAACTTGTATATACTCAAGTAACTAAACAATACTTTCTTAATGTTTATGTTACTCTAACTAAGCATATCGAGACTTTTGTTGAAGATTGATATAATAATTAAATTATTGACAGAATCTGAAAATGGGTATCTCAGTATCCCCAATCTCTTGTTTCTTGTCATCAAGGCATAGAAAATTTGGATTTCAAAAAAAAAAAGTATCCTCATTCTCTTCCCACTGAGCCCATTTTTCCTCAAAAAATTTGTATAACCACCTAAAGCTATTTACTTAGCCGCTCTCAAAATCGCTTCATAGTCGTTTTTATCAAAACCAGCCATTGCCTCCACCACTTTCAGCGCATCTGATACAGTCCTAGCGTTGGACCTACAATTTTTTTTTCGTCAAAATTGAAAAAAAAAATGAATTTGGACTTCATGTGTTAAAATAGAAAATTTGGCATTAGTGAATAATTGTTAATAAGATCGATTTGAACCAAAGACCTCGATTTGAACCCAGAACTCGCGTGGAGTAATTTGTATAATTAATAGCTACTTTACCCAATCGACTTTTGGCGACGTGATATTGCACTAAGACCAGGTCGGCTAATGAGTCCAACTGTTGGTTTGAACCCAATGACTGAGTTGTAATCTGATGGGCATGATAAAGCCCGATCAACTTCATCTGCAATTGCTACTGCCACCATGATTGCGGATACTGCAACATAATTAAAAATTAATTAATGGTGGTGTTTATTTTTTAGTAGATTGCAATTACATATTTAAAAAAATATAAAAATTAATACGTCTTTTTAAGATGTGAATATGCACAAATAATAAATATACTATGAATATATTAATAAAACAAACATCACCAATAATTTTATAGCTTATTGGTACACCGTATATAATAACAGTTGGGATTTTAGATTAAAAAAAAGTTGATTCATTTAGCCATGTCAACTAATGAATCAATCAATGAAAAACTTGCTTCTCAAGAGGTCATCACTTCTCAACCATCATTAGACTAGACTTCCCCAAGATGATCGCCCAGCTTTGATAAGTTTCTCCACCACACCGGCATCACGTCCCACCTTAGAACCCAACTCTGCATAAGACCCCAACGTCGTGTTCATTGCATCTTTAGTTGGTATAGTGTCTTTTAACAACACGGGAATTCCATGCAGCTCTCCAAAACGACGTCGTCTGGGATTCCTCTCCCTCTCTTAATCAGCTCTGTCAGCTTCATACAGCTAGCGCGTCAGAGTTGACTTCTAGGACACAACGAAGCTTGGGATTGAGTTGCTTGATTTTGTCCAAGTAGAATTGGACAAGCTTTCTAGAGGTGAGTCTGTTTTGTCTGAAAGCTTCAAGCATACCATCGACGGTGGCTTCTTGGATTTGGAATTCGGAGAAAACAAGGTTGGAGACGAGAATTAGTGAGATAAACTGATAGAGAAAAAGATTCATGGCTTTACTCTTTTTTACCAGATTCATTGTATTGTAGTGTAGAAATGTGAAGCTAGTAGAGAGTGTTTTGAGATGCCTAACAACACACTGATGTACCATTATAAGCTGGCAAGACTGATGATTTTATAGAGACGCCAGGGAAAAGTAATAACACAGATAACAACATACAAAACTGAAACTAACCCCAAGTATATTTGTAATTTTTTTTGCCTTCTATAGATTGAATTTGTGTTAAGCTTGTACTGAATATTGATTTAAAATTGGGTCTGTTTTATTTTTTCAAACAATCTGGTTCTTCTTTTGATTTATAGGAATTAGATATAGAAGAGTGCTATGAATGAGCACTTCCAAAAGCCTAATAGAAAACAAAAAAAGTACCAGTTTCTTCCTCGAGTAAAATGCTAATTAATTAAATAAGAGAAAGATAAGAAGTTTGGTTTAAACAGAAGATGGAAGGAATGCTATATAAGTTTCCAAGGCACCACCAAACCAATATGAACATATTGTCTTTATCAGAGTCTGAGAAGATCATATATATGGGGTTAGATTCAAAAACAAAAAGGAAGAAGATCATATATATGGGGTTAGTTTAAAAAAAATAGGTTAATAGGTTAAATTAGATCCTAGAGTTGTATTTTAATAATAAAAAAAAGATATAATAGGTTAAATTTTACCTCTATGTTTGTTGTTATTTATCTTATATCAATGGTGTATTAGGTAAACTAGATTAAGAGGCCGATATAATGACATTAAAAATAATGGTTGAAAGTTCAGCTAAACTAAGCACCGAATTTGTCTAGTGCTTGAAAATGATTTGAGCTCCAGACACCGTTACGTGAAAAACAATTTGAAAGGGTCCTTTTCCCATATACAGAAGTCCCGTGAAGGTTGAATATACTAAAACTAGGAGTATTCAAACTTTTCATCTAGTTGCAGTCCCAATTATCGATTAAGCTATCAAATCTATTTCACTCAGCTTTGAATATTAGGTCTTTCCACCCATTTTGCGCGAATTCGATTTGTCAAATAACATATATTCAAATATTAAAAAGACATATATTATAATAAAAAATCGTTAATTCTCTATTTTTTTGTTCAAGTAATTATCCACTCTTATAAAAAATCATAATTAGATGATATTGGAATAATATACAATCTAAAAAAGCAAAAAATAGTTCCTCGATGAGCACTAAAATACAGGGGGAATCTGTCACGACCCATTTTCGGAACCGCGACCGGCGTACGAGGCTAATCGTCTGTGGAAGCTCAGCCCATCTCGCACAAACCTCGGAGAACAGAAACTACCCAAATTCATATTATTAATCGGCTTATTTACCGTATTAAACAATTTAGCAGGGAGAATTCAAAAATAATATTCCCGAATATATCATTAAAATATATTCGTAATAAAAAATAATAAATAATAATTTAAATAAAACCGTTAAACATTTGTTTAATAATTGTAAGTCCATACCCACTACCCAGTGTGGAACAACTAACATAACATAATTTGGCCCGAACAACAGAGCACTCACTGCACGCGGAAGAACCAAATGACAGTTATCCGCTACCTGAAAAGTGAAGTAGAACAAAGACAAGAACAATAAAAGGGTAAGTTCTCCTAGTGAGCGGATAACACAAAAGAGCGGCACATGCGCCTCAAAAGGGTTTTGAAAACATTTTCAAAACTACCACAAGTACGTATATATCCAAATAATATCGTATATATATACACCCGTATATATATAAATAGATTCTTTAAAAAAAAATCCACTTTGAAATCTTTTCA
>CAODLS010056009.1:0-10027 GCA_948243855.1 Flueggea neowawraea | reverse complement strand
CTCCATCCAATGATGTCTTTCTCATTTTAATTTTCATTCATGCACTACGCCAACTGAGGCAGATAGCTGAAGAGGTATCTCAGTCTAATGTAACAAACTGAGGCAGGCGACCCGCAGCACTACGAGCATTGAGTCAGAGATTGAGCAGGTTAATATCTGAAGTCAGTTGACAGTATATTGGTTTGCTGTTAGTGTTTATTGATCATTCTTGATCTGATATATGTTTTTGCAGGAGTTTTAATGAAGCTATCAATGGTTTTACTGATGAGGGCTAGTCAATGATGAGAAATGATGGCATGGATGATGTTACTATCCTCGTGAACACATTTCCAGAGAAGCTAATGGGTTTAAACCTTTCTTTCACCAATGGTTTTCCAGCTGTCAGTAATGCAGTGTTATGTGCTAAAGCGTCTATGCTTTTACAGATTAAGATTCCACACTGATCTCATTCCAAGGCTAGATCATAAAGATAGCTTTTAAAGCTTCATAATTTGACAGATTTGTTAATGTCTGTTTATCATAAACGCTAACAATGGGAATTTGTTGTTGAATTTATCTATATTTTCTGTAGTACTATCCTTCATCTGATTTTCCGTGTGCTTTTTTAATTTCAGAATGTTCCTCCTGCGATTCTTCTTCGGTTTTTGCGGGAGCACAGGTCTGAATGGGCAGATAATAACATTGATGCTTACTCAGCTGCTGCAGTTAAAGTTGGTCCCTGTAGCTTAGCTGGGTCTCGAGTTGGAAGTTTTGGGGGTCAAGTTATACTTCCGCTGGCTCACACTATTGAGCATGAAGAGGTGAGGGTTTTTTCCTCTTTTGTCCCTGAATAATTTCCTGAGTTTATGTTAGGTTCATTTGTTAATTTTCAATACAATATTTATGTGATGGTTGTAACAGTTCTTGGAGGTCATTAAATTGGAAGGCATTGGCCATTCTCCTGAAGATGCATTAATGCCCCGAGACATGTTTCTTTTGCAAGTATGTGTTCTTTTTTCTTACTTGGGCTAGTTTTTGAGTTACTTTTCTGTCCAAACTAAGAGTGCTTGACCTTTAGTCTTTAGATTTTTCTTTTACTCCTTGTCTCGATTTTTTTCTGGTTAAATTCAAAAATTCAAGTTTAATTGTGAATTGTTAAAGTTGAGGATTGAATATTGAAGTGGGATAACAGATCATAAGGAAAAAATTAACAAGAATCTTTAATGGCTAAATTACAGGGTTTTTTTTTATCTTCTGTTTTCCTCCTTACCCAACTCTTCCTCTTTTGAGATTTTGAAGTTATTTTTTGGAGCAAAGGAAAAGAAAGTAGAACTTTCATAGTCGGTTTCTGTTCATATGGTTTCTTAATAGTTGGTCACATTTGGGAAGTTTTATACAAAGGATTCGTAACTAACCTCCAAGAAGCATACATCCCGGATGTGTACTTTCAGCTAATAATAAATTTATTGTGTCCTTGTAGGGATTTGCTTGTCTGCAAGGGGGCATCTGTTTGTCGAGCATGGGAAGACCAGTCTCGTGCGAGAGAGCTGTAGCCTGGAAAGTGTGAAATGAAGAAGAGAATGCACATTGCATCTGCTTTATGTTTGTAAACTGGTCTTTTGTGTGAGAGATGGGCAGAATGTAGTGGACTAGGAAGTTCAGTGATAGAGGCCAACTCCAAAAACCCTTATTGCTCTTTTGATGTGTTGGTTGAGGCAAACTTCGGAGTAATCCTCTTGATAGAACCTATAATGTGGTATGGCTTTGTTTGATACCATCCTAAACTTAACTTTTGTTCTCTTTTGTTGAGGATCATAATCCTCTTAGACATTTGGTGGATGTTCCCAACAGTGTAATTTCTATTGCAGCTATCAGTTACTGTCTCTTGCCTGTTTCTCCTTGTCTTGCTAGTCCGCTACTAATTAATTTCTCTTAGTAACTTCTTTTCTTGTCTTTTATTGTTTTTGCATGCGTCTCTAGAGAGATTGAGCAGTGCCTTTACATACTCTGCATTGAAAATCTCGATCTTTCTAAAATTTGGATTATTATCAGAATCCTTGTTCATGTACACATATATAATGTTCACAAGTTTTAGATTGAGTAATTCATGCATCGAGTTTTAAACAATCGAGTTAAGTCTTAGACTAATTAAATTTGACTAATTTATGTTAGTTTATCATATATTAAGTAAATTCAAATAAGCTCTTATCGAACCAAAATCTGATTGCCTCGGTTTATTAACATTTTTTAGCCAGATGTACCCAAATTATGTTGTCAACTATTCGAGTAATCTTCCTGTAAACAAAGAGTATGTAAAATTGGTTCATATGTAACGCAAACGATCCATATTTAAAATTTTGTTCAAATGTTAAAACAGGAAGAATTAATTATCGGTGAAATACAGTGAAAGAACGATAAAGCCAATGTTATAATTTATTGAAGCTGATAAGTAATACTTCAACTAATACATAACCTTAAGGTTAGAGTCATACTGATGGACATCTTGATGATAATCCACATCATCAAACTCCTGAAACTCTTGTTACATCAACTCCAAAATGCATAACCAAGTAACAGGGTGACCATGCAAGACAAACCCTGAAAAGAGAACATTAAGCAGGAACGACCCACCCAAAAAACCCATTTGGACGAGCAAACAATGTGGACTGCAAAATCAGCTGAGAGAAGAAAAATGCCCCTCAGTTGATATGGAACTAATACGAGCTATAACATTGATGGATCAACCCAAAAAACCCCTTAAAATTTAAGGTAACAAAAAGGTTGGTCCATGCAATAAACCCCGTCGAAAAAACCATGTTTCGGAACCCTAAGGACTATAGTTATTGAATTAATAAAATCAATTGGATGAAGCATATATATTTTTTCGGAATTCACGTCTCTTTAGCATTTTAGTGCCTCATTTTGCCAAAGTGAGATCATTCATGTCCCTAGTAATGGCTGGAATGCAACTGGAACTCCTTGCAATCCCACCTTTCTTTGGAGCAACACCTTTAGGACTAATAGATTTGTGCCTTTTGGTGCTTTTCTTCAACAACTCTCTCATTGCCTCGGCTTGAGACAACACAGGAAAAGCCCTACCAAACTTGTTAAACCTTGAACAAGCATTCATGTGCGTGTTCAATGCCTCCTCTATCTTCCCTCCATTCTTCTCCATCTCCTCCTTCACCGCCTCCGCGCACAGCCCGCAAATCCACTTCCCCAAGAACTTGTTCCGGATTTTGTCAATGTACTCCGGCGTGCACTCTTCACTCATGCCACAACACTCGCATTTCGCGTCTTCAACCTCCAAAATTGGTGGCAATTTCAACTCATTGATGGCTTCTTTGCTGAGTTCAAACGAGATGTCGGATATGGTTCTTTGAATGTTGTCTTTTGAGAGTTTTGGTGGCTTAGAGAAGTTGTTGGTTCTCGTGTAAGGGCTCGCAATAGATTCTCCATGTGGTGCCATTTTTGGTTTGGATCAAAGTTGGTTTTTGGACGACAAAATGTGGTGGTGATGAGAGATTCTTTTAGCGAATTAGTTAGCTCACAACAGTGGCATCTACAGAGTGTAACACAAGTGTTACATATTTATAGAAATTCACAAACATTTGAAACAATCTTAACAGTGAACTTATGTGGATCTTAGGAATTCACATGTCAGCAATCAATTAATGCAAGCGTGAGTAGTCGTGAAGATGCTAGATTTTTCATGAATCATTATAAAGGCAAACACAATTTGATTGAACCTTTTAGTTTGTGATCATCTTTGTGTCGTCGTAGCATTTTCATTTCATGGGTTATATTAAAGATGATATTTTTTTCTGCCAACTTGCTGTCAATTTCTCCCCGTCGTGACAAAGCAATGCATGCAAATAGAGAACTCACGTGTGGTTGTATTATTACCATAAGTAGCTTTATTTGAAACTTTGCATGTATGACAACAACATGAAAGACAAGGACACAGCCCCACAACACTTGGCCAGCCACAACCATAAATCAAACCAAAGTTTCACGAGCTCTTAAACCAACCCCATACAAGACTGCGAGAGAGGTAGTTGAAGTTAGGTGTCACACAAAAGCTAATTCAGTTGAATGAAAATCTTTGCAAATTACAAGGTTCAGTTGCAAAGATGATGATGAGCATATTTGTGGGTTGCTAGTGGCCATTTCCTTTATAGTTTAAAATCCAAACTTTACATGCATGAGTGATGGTGACAAGAAAGGATAGGACTCGGTGGTGGTGGTGGTGGCTTGATTTTTTGTATGGTTAATCTGATCGGTGATTTTAATGGCTTTTGCTTTGCATGGAAAACGTCTTGTCTTGTTGCAAGCAAATATGGGCTTTTTTGGGCCGAAGATATTGGGCTGTCTTATTGTCTTAGATCCCAAATCGTGAAATTTCCTTGTTTTATGTCCAGGACCCATTGGGTTGTGCCACCAATTTGGTCTGCATTTGATGCAAGACACATGGCCTCTACTGTCTTGGGCTTATGTTGAGGTTGATGGTATATTGATGTGCCAATTACAAATTGTAGCCAAAAGGGAGCTCCCGTTCCAAAAAAAAGTTCAAAAGATATGCTTTGTTGAAATTTCAAGTTCGAAATTCCAACAATATGACCTTAAAGAAATGGTCTAAAAGGACGCAATAAAAAAAATTAAAATCTGAGAAAGTACTTAGTATAAGTGAAAAAATAGTTTAAAGCAAAAGGAATACATATGGAAAAGAGGAAAAACAGAGGGATAAACTAAACAAAAATTAAAAAATGATTTTAGGTGCTTTTTCATGGGTTCCATAAGGAAAGATACCCAACTCCGTGCGAAGAAAACCAAAATGAAAAATGAAGCGTATTATGTGATTTCCTCTAAATTGATTAATTAATTATCGGGTGTTATTTCTTTCTTGTTTTAAATAAAAAGGGTAAAAATTCTATCTACCCTTGCTAGATTTGCATGTTAAAACTTGCTAGATTTGTAGATTATCCTCTAGATAACATATAATCATGTATCACAATTGTAAAGTTGGATGTCAACTGGTAAGTTTGGAGAGGCAAATTCATTCATATTAAAATTAATTTCTAAGAATATTTTACAAATATTGTTAGTATATTGAATAATTTTTTAAATACAGACTTTCCTATTCCAACCCTAAAAAATCAGCCACTTTTATCAAAGAAGCAATGTACAAATTAGAAAACAATCATGCTCCTTTTTATAATTTTTTGAAATTTGACAAAATATAAAATTGAAACAAACAAGCAACCAAAATATAAATGTAAAATACCAATTAGTCATACACAACACAAGCCCTTATAGGTTCCTTAGTGCATAAAAAAGTAGTACACAAACTTTCCTTTTTCCCCCTTTATATACCCCTCTCCCTTCCCTCTCTTCTCTCGTTCCAAACCAAAACCAAATAATTCTCTCTCTCTCTCTCTCTCTCCAATTAGCAACAAGAAAAAAAAAACTCTCTACAGAAACATAAGGTGCCGGCAAAAATGGAACAAAACCTACCAATAGCGGCAAAGAGGGCGTGGGGAATAGTACGTGCTCTATTCTACATGCTGAGGAAAGGCATATCCAAGAAAAAGCTCTTACTCGACCTCAACATGATGCTCAAGCGCGGCAACAAAATCGCCACCAAAGCCCTTAACAACCTCATCTCCTTCCACCTCCAATACCACCACCACAACAACCACAAACAGTACTCCTTCACCTCCCCGCCGTGCGAGTACGAGTTCAGCTGCAACAACACCCCCAACTACTCCCTTCCCAGCTTCCACCTCAGCAAGAGGCGGTCTAACATCTTCGCGTGTGCCTTCCACACTCCTCCCACCCACGACGATGACGTGGCAACCATGAACGCCGTGAAGCTGGCTCTGGAGATGCTTAATACAAATAATAATAACGGTAATAGTTTCAGTGAGTTGAATACTATGGTGGAGGTGTCGCCCGTGCTACCTGGGTTCGGACCTAGCCCTATGGTGAGGAAGTTGAGGATAACGGACTCGCCGTTTCCATTAAGAGATGTTGATGACGATAACGGTTTCGTTGACAAGAAAGCTGAGGAGTTTATACAGAAGTTCTATAAAGAGTTGAGGAAGCAGAAGTGAAAATTAGTACTGTGGTTTATGTTTGTTGATTCGGTCAAGGTTTTTTTTGGGTACATGGTGTTTTTGTTGTTGAATTAATACGTGACTACATGGAAAATAATAAAAAGTATGCATGAAATTTTTCTTGATTAGGGTTTTCTCCATCTATGTTGATTAATTATAATTAAGTTGTAAGCAAAGGATCGAAAAGATGTACAATACAGCCAGGGAACAATAGAAATGATTGATCTTTTTGTTACTATTTATCCATTTTCGTAGATAAATGAATCAATATAATTTAAAGTACAGTATAGTAATAATTAAAAAACAAATAGTATATGCTTGTTAGTGCAGATATGTAATTAAAATCTTCTCCAGACTTTGGGATATCCAACTTTTTGGTTTTCCAATAATAGAATCTCCTCCCCCCTTCTTTTACTCAAAATATATAAATATGTTTTCGACGTTATTATTTGTTATACTTGTTCTTGATTATTGGTAATTAAAGAAATGCATAAATTAATTCATTTCTAAAATTAATTCATATATTTTTTCATGAAATGTTAGGGCTATAAGAATCAGTGGTGTATTTTGATATTTCAACTAAATTGACGCCTAATAATAATTGCATCACCTTTTGAGTTCTCATATATTATTAAAAGAGAAAAAAAATCATTACAAATAGTTTAAAAATGAAAACTACATAAAATGGTAGTTCTTCCTAAAAGATAAATAGTCATAAACTATGTGGCTAAAAAATAATTGGTATATTTGTTTGAATGGACGTTAAATCTTGGAAAAGGAAGGAGAATGGGTTGGATTGCCACATATACTAGCCAGATTAGTTTATGGGTAAGTAGAAAAAATTAGCAGCTTTTACTTCCACTGAAGTGTCCTGCTTTGATTCCACCGAGTTAAAGCAAACACTTTTATTATTATTATTTGTATAGCTGGACCCTCCACAAAATGAAACTTTTTTTCAACTTTCTCCTTTTCTCTTTAACGACATGTTACTTTGAAGTCGTCTCTGAAATTTCCCTTGTGTTAGGTCGCCTATTATTGGCCATGTCAATATTGAAGTCATAAAATGTGCCAAAATATAGCAGTATCAGTACGATTTCTTCTTCTATTTTGGTGTCTTAATTATGAGTATATAACGACATAATTTTACTATTTCAATGGCATTTTAATATGTGTCGGAGTCATCTCCACTGCAACTCAACAGTTTGAGAGTTTGATGTCTTGTAAGTCACTATATTAAAGAAAAAAAGGAAATCACTATAGCAATTCGATATCGTGAAGTGTTGTTGAGGAGTGACTAGGAAAATAAAAATGGTCGGGCCTCAAGTTCTCCTTCCTAATTCTCCATTAGTTAAAATGATTGAAGTTTGAAATGATTGAAGACTTATAAAAACTTGTGTATGGACATCAAAATTAATCAATCCCTTGTAACTTATTGTACGATGGCCAATTGGCGGATCATGATACTTATTTTGAGAAAAAATAATTTATACTAAATTATTGAGTTGAAAAAAATAATTATATTTTTATTTTTTATTAATATTATTACTACTGATTAATTTTACCTTCTCTCAAGGATTCGAAACAACAATTGTTAATTGGTTTTCTTTAAATGAAGCTGTATTGTGAGCCTAATTTACCACAAATCTATGTTCTTCCACTTAAGTCAAATCCAAAAAAAAAACCAAAAAAACTCATTTGGTTTTAATTAATTAAGATATACATAATTTATTTAATTACAGGAAAAAAATCCAATGTGAAAAGCAACTGACTTATTGCACAATTAATTATATAAAAAATACAAGCCGAAATTTGACATTGAACAGGAAATCCCCGACCGTCAACAATAATTGTGTAATAATTTATACAAGTTAAAATGAGATGGATTGTTATTTCTTGCGGACAAGATCTTTGTGTTGGCTAAGCAAATGTTAAGGAAAATCGGTGATAGAAGATTGCGAAATAACAAAAAGAGCAATCACACAATAACACAAAATTTACGTAGTTCGATCAATTTGATCTAAGTCCACTGGCAGAACACAAGTAATTCTACTATTCAGAGTAAAAGAACAAGCATAAAGACTTACAACGATGTTCAAAAATATGACCAAAGGCTCCCAAGATGTTCCCAAACCCTCTTCATATAGTTTACAAGGAATACAAACCAAAATAGACAAGAAAAACCCTGAAAAACCAACCCTAAAACCCGTTAGAACCAAGACATGGGCAAAAGGTTTAAGACATGGACACAACCTTCAAGACACGGGCAAAATCCGTGACCGTGTAATGACACAAAACGAACTTTGAAACTACACGGGCTGAGACACGGCCGTGGCCAAGGCCGTGTCTTCCAGTTCATGCTCCTTTCGGCTTCCAGCGTATCCCACGGTCTCTTACACGCCCGTGTAACTCCCCATGTCCGTCCGGTAGCTCATTTTCCTTCACAAATCTGACCCTCTTTGACTTGTATCACTTTCTTCAAGGTTTGACTTCAATCTTGATCAAGAAAATCACTTCAACATTAGCAATTCTCCACCTTAAAGTGAGTTTTCTTCCCCTTTCAACTCTGAATCCCAATTACTTATCTGCAGCATCCCCGAAGGGCATCAAGTCCTGCAACAACAAACTAAGTCCAACCCGGACTTGCCTTCTCTCACTTCTAACAACCCAACACTCCGCATATTCCTTGTGTCTTTCAGTGACTGCTTTTGAAAATCACCAACACAATTACCATGTCCTGGTTCACATGTTGTTAGCCCTCGTGAAACAACCTGATTGATCTTTTCCTGTTCCGAAGTCTCAATCACAAACTCCACCCGTTTTTCTGTAGAACTCACAACAGTCCTTAATCCATTAGCAACTACTGAGCTGTCAATCAAGGTGTAAATGTCATTCAGCAATCTACCCTTCATCACAACCAAAGATCCCTTGCACACCCGAATTCCTCCACCTCTTCCTGAGAAACTATAACCATGCTTTGACAAAGCACCAACAGAAATCAAGTTCCTTCGCAACCCCGGGACATACCAAGCATCAAGTTTTCTGACCATCCCGTCATGCATCCTGATCTTCAAAGATCCACTACCCTCAACACTCAGCTTTTCATCGTCTCCCAATTTAACACTACATTTCTATTCTTTAAAAGAATCAAACAGTTTTCTGAAAAAAGTCATGTGATAAGCTGCACCAGTGTCAATAATCCAGTTATCTTCAGATCTACTTGCAGTAACTGTCAACACTTCATTGCTCTCTCCTTCATCAGAATTATCCTGAAACTCCACAGAATTATTCTGAGCAACTATTGCACTTGATTTTTCACTGTGTATCCTGTGTGGACAATTCTTTTCACATGCCCAATCTCCTTACAGTGATAACACCTCAAACCATGATTCTTACCCATTCTCTTGCCCCTACTAACGGTTAATCCGGACTCCACTCTGTCTCCACCCGAACTAAAAGTTAACATCTTCAATTCTTTAGACAACAGAGCATCTTTCACATCATTAACAGAATTCTATCTCTACCATATATGATAGTATCAACAAAACTTTCATATGACTCAGACAATGAATGCAACAAAAACATAGATTGATCCTCATCATCAATGTCAACACCAACACCTTTCAAATCTAATACAATCCTATTAAATTTATCAAGATGTTCTTTTACCTGCATGCCTTCTGACATCTTCAAGGTATGTAAGCGTCTTTTCTGATAAAGCTTGTTCGACAGAGATCTCTTCTGATACCTACTCTCCAACTTCTTCCACAAGCCTGATGTAGTAGTTTCATCGGCCACATCCGTCAAGACTTCATATGCCAGACTCAATAGAATTGTACTATGCGCTCTCTTCATAGCCTCCGCTTTTTGCAACGCTGTCAGTTCTACCGGTAATTTCTCTTCACCTTCAATTGCCTCCTCACACTTCTGCTGAA
>CAODLS010055968.1:0-13033 GCA_948243855.1 Flueggea neowawraea | reverse complement strand
TTGCATTCTTAATTGATATTCTTCTCTTATATGGTTTACTTGTGATATATTGGGCTGATTGTATATATGATACCTTATTAGATATTGTTTGATATTTGTTGGGTTCCTCATTGAGTTGCGACTCATATAAAGCGCAAAATTCTTCCAGGTATCTGAGACTAGCTTTTAAGTCGATTTGCGGGCTTGTATATACACCAGCACTACAGAGGTCGGGATGCCGCGATCACTCTCTCTCTCCATCACACATGTGCATATAGGGTGTTAGAGGATGAGATCCTAACAGCTCATAAAGTTTTGTACCAAGTCTGCTAGACTTGACTTGTATTATATGTTATATATTACATTTTGATGAATTTTGATACTTTAGTCATAGTTGTGTTGGTAACTTATACTTGCTGTAATCTCGTTGTTATATATGCAAATGTTGTTATATGTTACCGAATTATGTAATTATATGTTATATAGGTATGGGTGTTACAGTGGACGTAGGTCTATTGAGAGACCGAACTACGTTAAAAATTTTATGTGTTGTTCTTCTCTTTTTCTCTATTATTTATATTTTTGTGTAAATTTGATTGTGTGTTTGGACCCCAACAATTACAATTAAAGATAACTTCGCTTTACAAAATAAAAATGAAAAAAAATCTTTCATTATTAAATGGGATTTGCAATCACAATGTTGATAACCAAAAAAATTACACAAACATAAATTTCTTGAACAGGGTAGTGCCACGTCCTTTATGTGCAAATTAGATCTAATATATAGATATGTTATGAATCGGAAAAATCTCATACACCACATTCAGATTACAGAAAGTCTTCAACTCCAACTAAAGTCATCATTCTAACGGACTTATGGACCTAACAAATAAGAATTAATTAAATTTATGGCGACTGTATTTGCAAGATGAGAGTCAAAGCACAAACATTGAGAAATTTGAAAATAGTACGGACTATTCTTATTTTAATGAAAAATCTCGAGTTAAACTCCACTCGAAAAAAAACCAAACATTTAATTGCGACTATGTTAAATTGATTCACCTAAATCATAGATGTATGGAAAATATGGAAATGGAAGTTGATTCTCATTAGAAAATTTGGAGCCGTATAATTTAATAAGAAATATAAATATTAAATAGTATTTTAAACAGTATTGAGTACTTTTAAAGTTAAGCAACTTTTGTACGTAAAACGGTAAATTCAAAATTAAAAATGTACAATTTTCTTGCCTTAGGTTTTGTGTCTTTTGAAACGAATAAAAAATTATTAGACAAATGCAGGTCAGAGACAAACTGAAAGGGGATCCAGGGGGTCGGGCTGCTCCTGGTTTCATATATCTTTTATAATAGATAATATATTTATCTAGTGTATTTGTAATATATTTTTAGTATATTAATAGTATATTGTATGCATGTATAGTATTATATTAAATATTTATAGATTACACATACTATTTTCTTACTTTTATATACTCAAACGATTCTAACATATTACATGTATACTAGTATCAAGTTTACCGGTATTGGTTCGTCTATCGAAGGCTTCCGGGTGAATCTCGTTCCATTTTTGTCATTAATACAAACAATTATAAAATAAATAAAAATACAACTTACAAACTTATAACACTTCATGATTAAAAATATACTAAATAATAACCATTTTAACTGTATATAATTATATGGAAGAATTGGAGAGTCTTGTGAAAAATTGCATCGCGCTTGGACCTAATGAAAAGAACACATAAATGAGCATAACATTGTATTTTTATTCAAAATCTTAAAACAATGAGTTATAGTTCCACATCATTTATAAATCTTTCACATACATCCCAACTCTCCGATTTGGGACTGCACTCCATTCACATTTGCATTCCTACCAGTGTCTCCCTCAAGTGCGACTCTCTTTCACATCGGGCATAAGTCCGCTCCCCCTAACCTCTTCTTAGTATTGCAAGTCACCATAGTTCCTCTTTCTGCATGGTGCATGCTAACCATAGGAGTCCGCAATTTTGTACTCACCCTAATCCACCACTGCAATTTGTACTCATTCTTGTTATGGGCCTAAAACACATTTTTATCCAAACCTTAAGATAATAGGTTATAAATCAATACAACTTATAAGTTTTTTGTACACCTCAGTTCTTCGACCTGGGATTGCACCACATTCACACTTGCATTCTTAATAGAATTAAAGAAAGAAGAAAATAGTTGAATCACCAAATGATGCATAGAATATTAACAACCATTTTTGCCAAATTAGCAGTCATAGTCTGATATTTACATTTCTTGTTTGTCTAAGTTGGGGGTTGGTAGAGTTAGCTGTAAGCCTGTAAGTTCACTATCCAAAATTATGGTTGCTCGCCTCCCCTTGACCCCCTTTACTCGTCAACGACTTTGACGACACTAAGTTAAATTCTAGTATTACTTCGTGACCTTCAAGGCATTGATCCCTAAATTAAAACTTGCATATGAGTATCTACAGTTGGTATCAAACTTGATGTGGAGGGGGAAAAAGTTGTAAATTGCTCATTCTAATAGGTCATCGATAGAAGAAAAAATTACTAATGCAAATGGATCGAGCACGTTTGTTTTGGTTAAGTGTCGGTTTTTACCCCATTTTTTTTTATTAACTGAACGGTTTTAGGTTAAACATTTTCTTTAGTTTGGTTTAGTGGCAACAACATTAGTGGTTTGGTAAGGTATTAACCCACCGTTATAATGGTTTTTTACTATGAAAATAATGTGCATGATTATACTCAAAAACGACTAGTAATTTACACTGACATTTCTTATAAGTAATTTAAATTCAAATAGATAAAATTACTTATCTTTCATAAAACAAATTGTAATTAATCGGTGAAAAATAACAACAAAATTAATTAGTAATCGAGTGATATCGAAATTGAGTAGAATTTAATTTCAAAAGTAATAACTCGCAATTTTTCTAAAAAAAGTAATGGGCAGAAATTAATGATCACGAGCCATTCAATATGGATGCAAATGAGCATTGGATTCTAAAAATGGAAATGTGTTACAAAAAAAAAAGATTTGGAAATACAATATTTATATATCATGACATGCATGTTATAACTTAATTAAGGGGGGGGGGAAAAGGAGCACTTTATTTACGCATAGCTATAGCAAAGTCAACCAAACCCACATTCCCATCTTGTTGGCCATTTATATTATATTAATAAATTATATATATATATATATATTTGTCACGAAAGAAATTAAAACATATTACTTTTGTTTCAATCATTAGTAGAGAAATGAATATATCAAAGTATGTGACTAAACCAACAGGCCCATATCACATGGAAGCTTATAAAAAAAATCCATCAAAAGGAAGCACTAATTCCTGCTTTTCTCAATCTTTATTTATTGAACTTTTCTTTTATATTGATTTGGTGTATTATTACTTTTGTATATTGTGATTTTTTTTAAAAAATACTACTTTTTATTATTATTTAATCTATTAACTAATTCACCAATCTAAAATCTTTATTCTTTTTATTCTTTATTAAAATCCGACTTTTCAATTTATGTTGAATTTCAAAATAATATTATTAAATTATAAGCTTATTGATTCTTTTCCGATCTTTATATATAAAAGCTTGATTAGTATTGCTTTAATTTGAAGAAATCCATGCACAAGTGGGAATGAGGCTTAGATTATTGACGCCGAATTAGGTCTAAAAGGGAAAAGTTGAGCCACAAAAGCACTAGTGTATGTCTCTGTGCCACAAAATATTTATTGGAAATTAAAAGAGTCCATAATTCCCTCGATTATAGACAGGTGGACTATGTTTATGACTTTAATTAATAGTAAAAAATATTTATGGCCTAAACTTAAACAATTGGACTAAAATTATTGCCATGCCAGTCTATATACTACATTACTACTTGCATGATTAAAATGAAAATGGTAGTAATTCAACACCATTATGATGTTTTTAATATGAATCGTTATAGGATCGACAAGTAGAATCAACTATATATGAACGAGATGATTTTTTTTTCTTATTTAATTCATTTTATTTAATTGTTTATACTGAGAATTAAACCATCGATCTCTTAGTACTAGAATTAGGTTCACTGTCAATAAGTAATTAGAAGTTCATTCTTATGAATAAAAAAGAGTTTATGTATAACTTTTTTTATTAATTAATTTGTGATATATACGTGAAAATTTTGATGCTAGAATTTTAATGACTTTGACTCAGGAGAGTTCACAAATTCAACTATATACCAGTAAGTATTATATCATAATCAATATTATCTAAAAAATAAAACTGTGCAGAGAGATATCCAGAGCATACTATTTCTTTTTTTGTTTCACAGAAAAGTAAATGCATAATTAATGAAGTTAAAATTTTGACTTCTATCGACATCCGACCTTCAATGTTTAATACTAAAAATGACTCCAGTATTATAATGAGCTAATTACATAAACATAACTTCTAAAAATCAAAATTACATAAATTGCTAACAAATATGGTTCTCAAAATTGTTAGCCCACTTTACATTTTGTACAACGCGTTTCACGTCTTATATGCCAAAGTTGAAACTAAGAAAAAAAACTATAAAACAACTGAAAAACAATAAAAGAAAATTACCCAATTTGTATTATTTTGGTTGTTTTGGGGTTTTTTTTGTTGTTTTTTACTAGTTACAGCCTAGCGTATAAAGTGTAAAATTTTACGAAAATGTAAAAGTATGGTATAATTGTGGAAACTTCAATTTTTTCACATATGAATCTAATTTTTAATTTTTACACGACCATGGACCGTAATTTTCTTGTATTATAACTGGGTTAATTCTATTTCTTAAAAAAAATGGTGGACTTCAGCGGAGATTAGGTACTCAGAATTGAAGAAGCCTCATGGGCATGGCACCGGAACCCAATTGGAGCAGTGACTGCAACTTGGAAGTTTTGATCCAAACTTAATCAAAATCTGAAACCGTAATTGAGGCCCAAGGAGATATAGGCCTAGACTCCACTATTCCGAGAAAATCACACTTTTATAAAAACATAAAAATTTATTTTTGACAAATGACATCTAAGATTTCAAATTTTGCAAACTACAAAAAAAATAAAACTGAGTTGGAAATGCCATCTTCACTAGAAAATTTTCAAAATCTTACACATAATCAATCAACACAAATTTCAAAACCTAAAATCCATTAATGCAATAAACAAACATTATTAAACAAACACAAATAAAATCAATACAATTTCTCATAAAAAAACATTAACAAGAGAAATATAATTACAAGCAATAAATAAAAATTTATCATATTTTCAACTATGTCATCATCGAGGGATGAACCCGAAGACTTGGATTCTAACTCTGCATCAAAGAAGGCAGCGAAGTCGTCGGTGCTCAAGGAATGCACCAGTGAATCTGTAACAACACTCATCTGAACATTCTGCCAATAGCAACAACAAATCAACCTGCCAATAACAACAACAAATCAAAGGGAATTGTATCAACCTACCAATAACAAGAAATCAAAAACAAAAAAAATGCAGTGGTTAGCGCTTCTAACTCAACAAAATCAATTGGTAAAATAAATTTACAAACAAATTACAGATTGAGCCAAAACAAAATCACACGGCTTAGGGTTTCCATCGCTACCTCAAGCTGTAGCTCGTGACTCCGTTTTTGTAGCTTGGCGCCGCCTCTGTTAGTCTACGAAGCTGGTGCCTTCCAAATCTGGACAACAATCACACCACGCCTCTCTATATATGTTATGATTGATTAGGATCTAAAAGCTTTTATCTGTAATTACAGTGGCGGAGCCACATTAGGACCAGTAAGGGCTTGAGCCCTTACTTCTGCCGTAAGAAGGCCATAGGAGCCCCCTCCGGCGGGGATCTGCCATAAACCCAAAACCTGTTGGGTTTCCGCCATTAATGGTGGAGTTGCAGGTGCCCCCTTCTCTCTCTTTCACTCTCGACCTGGCCTCTCTACTCCCTCGATAGTGACCGGCGTCATCATCTTCCTCGTCCTCACTTCGTCACGTCACTGGTGTCCTCATTGTCATTCCATCGTTGGTGTTGAGAGTAAGTGCTTCACTTCTCTTATTTCTGTAACCGTAAACATGTACATAATTTCCATATAGAGTTAAATAAAATTAATTTCTTGGAAGTATATATAGCTAATTAAGGACATACTCCGATATTTTCTTGTTGATATGCATGTGTGAATGGAAAAGATAAGTTTAATATATTCAAAATTAGTAGGTATGCTCTTTAAAAGATGATAATGAGATTACTATACTTAGGGCCGGATTCATAAGAGTAGGATGAATGACTAAGATGTATTAAAAAATTATTCAATATCAACAATGTTGATAAATTTTTTAATTTTACAGATAAGTGTAATATACATGAATACCAATCAACTAAACTTAAAAATTATTCAATATCAACAATGTTGATAAATTTATTTATATAATTTATTTATACTAAATTTACTTCAAACAAAAACACTACTGTTTTTTCCTATCAAACAAACAGTTCATTACAAATTTCAACCTTTCCCAACTACAAATTGGGGGATACTTCTGCATCCAAAACTTGGTGGTGGATAGTACTTCGTCAAAGCAAAACATCTCCATCTCTTCGATAACTATAAAACCTGCAAAACATGCTAGTGGTTTGACTGACACTTCTTGTTCTAAACTTCTATGTTGTCCAATTCCCATTTCTTTTCCCTTTTATTTGGTATCCCAATTGGACCCACCATTCCTGATTTGGTCAGTTTGAAATACCTGCAAAAATGGCCATGTGTCGAAGCAGTTTACGCACTTTACACTTCCCAAGTTCTAGCTGTTTTTGTTTGTGAAACTGTATTTGTTTCCTCTGATTTAAATATGAAAAGTGTTTGTCTGGTTTTGGAGTGTTTTCAATTGATTAATGTTTGAAGATCTCCCAATAATCTTCCCATTCATGCAGGAAAGATTGAAATTGATGTCATAAACAGTGATGTCAAGCCTCTATCTAAACCAGCTAATTAAAACTTAAACTATTAGGGTTAGGTTAGATGCTTCCATATATAAAACATTTGAGATAAATTCACAGTTCTGAATCTATTTCTAGATAAAGAGAACTTACAGATGTTACAATAACTGACGTCTAATGGATCTAAAAAACTTGGATTAAATTCAAAAAGTGTTTAGTATCGATGGTACAATAGGAGACATGAATTTAATATGATACGTAATAGTACTGTAACATCACATTATTATTTAACGAGTATTTTTTTCTGAACGATCAACTATCATAATTGTTTTTAATTAGATTTTGAAAAGTTGGGTATAAACTAATAATGTTATTTATCAAGAAAAAAACTAATAATGTTTTCAAAGACATATCAAAATTGATAAAATTATAAAATTCATGAATTTTCATGTCGCTATTTCGTGTCAAGTGTTTGTTAACGTTGCTTGGCGTAACTTTGTGTCATATATAAACTAATGCTTAGGGTTGCATAAAGTTTCTAATTCCATATATAAACATGTAAAAATCAGATTAGATTTGCCTAATCAGAAAGATTTGTTTGTTAATGAAAAATCGTATGGAGTTTACCATTGAACAGTTAAGTTCGCCTCATTGAAAACAACAGAATACAAGAAAGGTCCAAAAAGAGCAAATAACGAGCCAGAATAATGAATAGAATGGAAAAGTTTTCCAAGAAATCGACATGGTCGGCTATACCAAAAATAATTAGATCGATATTGAAGTGACTGATCATATAAAATAGCCAGTAGTTAAGGAACACTTAGCTTATTAATAATTCCTAAAGAACACTTGTTCAATTTGACTACTGAGGTCCTGATGAATTTAATGAGGCTAACTATGAATTAATTTACACTTCTTTGCATTAATGTTGGAGATTTTCATTCATAGACGCGAATATGACTTTGCAATGAATATCAAATCATCACAAATGTTATTATTTTTTGTTTATATTTTAATTAATTTTTCAATTTTTCTTTTTTATAAACTATGGGTCTCATATTAGGGAGACTCATCCATATAAATCTTTGAATTATTTTTTATCCTACCTATTTCATGTCTTAAACTCAAAGCGTCATAATCATATATGTAAGTGCTTATTAATTGAGCTACCTAAACTTAACTAATTTTTCTATATATACTACATCCGTTCAAATGATTAAATGAATGTTGCTGTAAAAGAGGTAACAATAAAGAATATAAACATTCCAAGTTATACATCAAGGGTAGTTACTTATAAAATGAGTTTTATGGATATTTTCATTTTGCCATGATCAAAACGCGACATGCCTCCATTAAATTTCTCTCAAAAATTTATCTAGAAACAATATATATATATATATATATATATATATATATTCACTAAGTTTTTTTTTTTATGTTACACCAATGTTGATCGTCTATTTTTTCAAATCTAACGGACTACAATTGTCACTTACATTCTACAATTTTTTTTATTTAATAGCCCTTAAATCTAAATAAATAATTATGAACTATTATGAATTAAAACGCCGAAGAATTTTCGATCGTTAAGCTTCGCCGCTTGCATCTTTTGTGGACTTGCACCAAGTGAGGCTCTCTAATTTAATAAGGCATATATTATTAATATCCCTTCGTCATCAGATATCTACATCAAAATAAATGATTGTACAATGGCAAAATTATTCACGTAAGTCCACTTATTTTCAAATCAAACAAAAAATTTAAAAATTTAAAGAATGTCGATAAAAAAAGGAAATTACACTTAATATATTTTTTTCTATTTCTCTTTTCACTTTTACAACGTACTCTTAATAAATAATTATTGTAAAACAATTTTATTAATCATTTCAATAATACCACATATATATATAATTTTTTAGATGCTTTTATTTTTTCTTTTCCCATTTCGTTCTTTCTGTGCAGTTTACTTCTCTCTTCTTCTCTCTCTCATCCCTCCCCTTCCATGTCGTCCTCTTCCTTCTCCCCTCTCTCTGCCACCAAACAACATTCCTCCTCCCTCTGTAGTGTGAAAATTATGGTCAGCGAAGCCGTCAAAGCCACCAAAATTAAAGTCGAGCCCTGTTTCAGTTTGATTTTTAAACGTAGATTGGGATGGCTTTTGTAGAGATTGTCATGATTAGAGATGAAGGTGACGCCGAGGCGACCAGTGGCAACATAGAGATTTGAGCTGGAGAAGGCGAGGATAGTGTGGCCTTGCGCCATTAGGGTTTTCGAGAGGAATTGACCGAAGTTTATGAAGCCAAGGATGGCGATTTTTAGGTTTTGGGACTGGAGGTGTTGGATACGAAGACGACACTCGTAATCGTAAGGCTGAACTGTGTCGAGGGCTCGGAAGCGGAGCTGCTGCAGAGGCGAGAGTTGTCTAGAGATAGAAAGGGAATTAGAGCGAAAAGAGAGGGGTAAAAGGGGAATGGAATTAAAGGAATGTAGAGAAGGTGGTGGCTGTCTGCCTTGATGTGGTGGAGAACTGTAGCATTGTGAGTCTGTGATGTGTTTGTTGAAGCCATCCTTGGTTTTGGTTTGGTTTTTCCACATGTACTCCACATGTATTCTGCATGTACTCCATATGTACTCTCAAGTAAAAAAGGTGGCAATGAAGAAGTGAAGACAATTAGAAACAGTGAAGGAAGGAAATCCCCATGTGGGTGCTGGTGATGAGGAGAAGATGTGAAACAATTTGTATAATGAATGCAGTGAGTGTGCGTGTGGGGTTTGCATGTTTTGTTGCTGTTGCAGAATTTATGCCTCACTCAATTTGCTACCTCGTGAAGTCAAAGATGTTACATGTATGTTCTTGTCAAAAAATATGTATTTCTTACTCTCTATGTACCTTGTGTTTTTGTCTCTGTTACCATCAGAATCATCAATAACAACATCAACGTTTCTTCACACACTTTTCTCTATGCCATCAAATAGTGCCGTTTGATTATTAATCTCAGGTTTATTAGTTCTTCCATTGCAATCTAATTTACAATCAGAAAAAGGTAACTTAGCAATGACAAAATTTCTCTTTTATAAGTTGGTGACAGTGATACTAAAGTGGTTTTCATTAATGGGAGATGGAGGACTTATTCCTAATCAGAGTAGATGGACAAAGAAATTCATTGCAAAATGTGAAATTTTTGTTGCAAAATGCAAGGTGGAACCATTTGATAATTTTTTTTTATAAGCTACCATTGAATAAATTCGAGATAGTGCTTGTTTTTAAAAAGACCAAATTTTAGTGCATATGCTTGTATTGTACTCACTTTTATGATTATTTTTTAGTGAAATGTACTAGTGTTGTACTCTAATTTTACAAGTCATAAAAAAATTAAGCTTCCAATTCCTAATATTTATGTTCTATTCTCATTTTTTCATCATGTACTCGGTTTTTACTCTAGTTGTTCTCCATACGTATTCGGTTTTTCATTTTATGTTTGGTCTCTATTTATTCTCATTTTTGTTGTTTGTACTCTTGTTGTACTCTAGTTGTACTCAATGTTGTTTTACCAGTCTGTACTCTGATTGTACTCGTTTCACTAGCTTGAAGAGTATGGTCATTTTTGTTATTTGTACTCTGATTATATTCTAATTATACTCAGTGTTATTTTACCAGTCTGTACTCTAGTTGTACTCTGGCTGTACTTGCTTCACTGACTTGAAGAGTGTGGTTAAAGCAAGGTCAACGTTTTGACAAGTTATCAACACGCGGTTAAACTGTTGTATTTTTAAAATATTTTATTCCATGTTTCTATTTTTTAGTAAGTTTTTCACATGTGTTGTATTAAAACAATTGTTTTTTTGTTGCTTATTTCAGCAAATCACCCATAAAAAATCAAAAATTTAAAGAAGCACAAGTATTTGTTTGAGATAGATTTAGTAAAAATAATTTTTTTTATCCAAAGCAAAAAGAAGAGAAGGGCAATCAACCATACTATACCCCATTAGACATGATTATGCAAGTCCTTCTCCACTACAAAATGTTCAAAAAATTTTAATCGAGTTTGGCGGTAGTTAAGTCTTACAACCTTAGTGCCAACACTGAAACTAGGAAAAGAACCAAACCAAGGGCGTTTTGAGCTCGCTTTTTATAGGGTAAAACCTACAAAAGCTTCCCTTCCAGAAATTGAAACCATACATAAAGATCTTACTGCTGCCACCTGCGATAGTAGTAGAAACAACTAGTATAAATAAACAGTATGATGAAAAAAATAAAGGGAATGGCATATTTTTCTTAACCCTTGATTGATTTATATTAAATCGATGCATCTCAAACAAACATGGCTGAATGTCCCATCCTAAATAAAGGTCCGAATGGGGGCAGCAGAAGTCGGTGTTTGCTTTTGGTGCCTTATCCATTAGAGGAAAGACGTGTTTGATGAGAATTTTGCGACTTATATTATTATTAATAATATATATCCAACATATATGGTCCTACTCACTACAGTGACTCACTGAGTTCTACTAATAATATCTGTGATTGCTAATTTGTTTTGTTTTCTTTTTCTCCTTTGTACATCAATACCTATCACTCCACGAAAGAAGAAAATAGTATTGCTTTGAAATTTTGATAGCATATGATCTTTTCTTTTACCACTTATACAGTTTACCACTTATAAAGATAAATATTTTCTTTAACTTCAAATATGCTTTTCATCGTAGAAAACATTATAGCTATAAATTGATATTGATCACACATTTTTTGCAGGCCGCCGACTAAATATTTTCCTATTCAAATGTTTTAATAAGTCCACAATCTACAATAAATTGTCGATTAATTGATATTAATTAGTTGTGATCATACCATACGATTAATGCACCTGATTTTATTTGAATTTTAAAATTACCGATAGTTGTATTCTTAAAATTTCATGATTAATTATTATATTCAACAATTAGATCGAAAACCATACATCCGATAACATTAGAACGATATAGAGTTAAAAACCCTATGTATGCTTTAATTAGTACATATAAATACATTTTTAATATCTCTTTTTTTATCTAATGTATATAAACCAAAAATTTTTAATTAGCACTTTAATTTCAAACCGTGGTAAACTCTGTGAAATAAATGTTTTGTTTTTTTTAAATAAATGTTTTGTTTGTTTGAAAAGCGTCAAAACAGATTTCTTGGTGTTAAAAACTTGGTCAACAATTCTCTTTGGTTTCACCATCAAGACCCTTTTCATCGCTATTGAAAAACGCAAACCTAACCTTAACCACTAGAAAGAAGAGAAAGCTTGGAATCTTCATAAACCCATCTACGTAGCACTCATAAGTGTCACGTCCTACAACACCAAACACATTCAAAACTTCAAAATACAAAACTAATCAAACAAAACCATTTCTTAATCCCCAATAACTTATTCGTTATTAGTATTAGAGTCATCTTCAGCATTAAGAGTTGAGAAATTAATTTTTAATAAAAATAAATAAAATACGTATCAGGGAAAAAAAACATTTCTTTATCCCATGGAGGAAAGAAATTGAATCTAGAAAAAAGAGTCATGCTCTTGTTAGGTTAAGCACATTGTCCCTACTAAAATCCCAAGATTGTGAATTTTTTCTTGACCGTCCAATAGCCACATGCCACGCTCGCATGTCCTTTCTTACAAGCAAAATCATAAGACGCATTAATTCAAGAAAACATAGTAATTGTAAGCTTATAAGTACCACTTGAGGGTTGAAAAATCACAAAGAGGTAACAGTAAAGACGACCAAACCTCCATTGGAAATGATCTTTTCCTTAAAATCATTGTCAAGATCAGTCCATGAAGAAGAACAAACTGATATCAAGCCAGAGATCATCAAGACTGAGGATGTTCATGATGATCATGGTTGTTGCAGGACATTAACAGTTTGGAGAAAGTCGCTTCTAATTAGCTGCAATGGCTTCACAGTTTTTGATTCCAGTGGAGATCTTGTTTATAGAGTTGATAACTATATTGGTCATCCTGATCAGCTCATTCTCATGGATGGTTCAGGCAAATCCGTCCTCACTATGCATCGGCGAAAGGTA
>CAODLS010055442.1:0-31106 GCA_948243855.1 Flueggea neowawraea | reverse complement strand
AACTTTGCAGCATTTGTCATCATAGTTATCACCATATTGAGAAGAGTTTCACTTCTCCTCTCTGCTGTGCAGACTTTCGCGGAATATAGAAACAAACAACTTAAGTTCACTTCCCTTTCATCACACAAAGCTTTGGACATGTCTTATAGACATTCACGACTTTAGTCGATGCACAAAACTTTATTTGATTATCATCTTGACTAGCAAGAATTAAGAACTAACTTGGCTATTCTTATAAGAAATCAAATAGATATGATTGCACATTCTACAATCATATATATAAAAGTGATGAAGAAGTAGGCCTTAGCCTTGCCCTCTCATTCTTTTGACGTCATACATCAAAAGTCAATTATTAGCAATGAGAATTTAGCTCGAAATGCCTTTTGAAATGGTTTCTTCTCTAGTATTCCTTATTTGCAATGCTCGTAATTAAACAATTTGAACTTATACAATTGCCTAATACTCATACTTCAACTAATCGATGTACTCGATTTTGTAGAAGTGGTTGAGTTACATGCATCAACTTCACATAATCCCCACATGAAGTAGCAACAAATGGAAACTAGGTTTTCCAATAGTTAGGTCGTTTACCTTAACTAAGAAAACACTTTTAGCGCCAAAGTAGCTCCCACTCAAACATGATCTAACAAATATCGTTATTGTTAGAACATGAATTGAAGGTATTGTGACAGAATCTCATACAAGAAAAGGTTCGGTTTTGCACAAGACTAGCTCGCACAAGCCAACACCTTCAACTCCCACTTTTGAGTTGTTCCTTGCATGCTCAACTTGTTCTTTCCTTGAACTATTTGGAGTACGATGAATTCACATCAAAACTTCAATGTGAGGATCCTTAAAATTGAATAAGTCGTCAACTAACGACGAAATTCAATAAAGAACATCGAACAAGATAACTCTTCTCACTTTTGTGAGTTTGAGCTACATTGTCTCAAAATTGTGTTGGTCACATGTGATGTACCTTTGGTAGTTAACATTTTACTCACAAAATGTTAATGTTGTTTATGTTCAAGGATTTCCTTAAAATTCTGTCTAATTTCTCACTTCTTAAGGGTTTAAGGTTCTTAAACCTTTTCCTCGCCTTTGTATTGAAATTTATCCAATAGAATTAGACATTGTCGAATTCCTCATAGTCTCTTCCATGATACAAATGTGGGATAGGTGAAGCTCGATTTGCTCCTAACTTTTAGGCAAGAAGTGGTAACAACTTGGACTTTGTCCTTGATCAAATTATGACTAGTATCACTAGCTCTCTAATCATGTAGGCCTTACACCTCTCCTTACATGATTAAGACATTTGTAACAAGTAACAGTATCGATGGTCAAAGACCACGAGCTAAGTTAATGTCACGTCAACTAACCGCTCATTAAATGCAACTTACATGTATATTGCATCTTGATACTTGTAAAATAGCCAAGTGACTACATCATCTTTTATACTAAGAAGATGATGGACGTAGTAGAATTTCTCACTACTACGTCTTATAGACATTATGATCCAAACTATTGAGTGATATTCTACTCTTTGAATTTAGCCATAACCAAGATCAAATTGGGCACAAATTTTTTCTCTTAGAGTACATACTAGATTATCATAATCTAAGAGTTTATGATTGTTGCCGCCTAAATTCAACGTAGCTCAACATACATCCGCGTATGGCTTGGCATCAATCGATTTTATAAGCAGTGAATATCACAAATAAACATGATAAACAATAAAACCTAGTTGCACACAAGCAATTAATAGCAATACACATATATTTACTATCCAACCAAAAATTAAACTAGCATAGCCTCTTATTAAGCTTTGAATCGAAAAGCACACTAGGTGTACAATTACCATCTCGGTATTAATAATTAACTATACTATATTTAATTTCATAGATAGCAAATAATTATTGTTTGGATTCTCTTTTAAAGTTATACGATTTAGGAAAATCCATGTTGGTAATCTCAATTATTAAGACAGACTCAATAATTGGACAATATATTAATGCGTAAAATATTGCAAATGAAAATTAAGGCAAATCAACTCAATAATAAGCCAAAAACAATAAATGAAATCATCATCACTTATTAAACCAACATGCATCCAAACAATCGATCTTAATGTTAATACGCGTATATTAACATTGGACAACATTATTACACAAATAATGCTTATTTAAATTACCTCAAAATAATACTACACGAATATAATATTATATCATTCATGTTTTTCTCTCAATTTGACACACAATGAATCACAATCCAACGTGTTAGAATATAATTCATAAGTGGTTACACCAACTTATCAATAATTTTACAAATCATACGACCTTAAAGTGGATATCCCACTTCTCATGATCAATTTTTGTGATCATGGAGTAATATTGGACCTTTGTGCACTAAATGCACAATTACATTCTACCCATTACGACCACCATCTTCCCAAAATACTCACTTAGCGAGTCGTGCAAATTTTTTCTTAATTCATACTTTGTTCAATGCAGTATGATTTTATCTTATTTGTTTATTTGTAATAAATTACAAATGAAATTGGTATATACATACTCGCGCATTACCCAAATAATTGAAATCTCATTCTAATTATCTAAATGAGAACTATATTTGCACATTTCCAAATCAATTATTTCAAAAAACTAATTTCCAAAATAATTATCATCAGAAGATTCATTTTCACATTTTTTAAACAATTTTTATACACCAAAAAAATTGGGAAAAATTGTTCTTAAATTCAAAAAATTGTGAAAAATATACCAAAAATCTCAGAAAAATAAAAAATAATGTCTTCGAAAATTTGTCCAAAAATGGAGGTCGGAACACGTGTCACGCTCTCACACGCGTCACGTGCTTGAACACCACGCACACAAACACGCCTACACTCGACGCAAGGGTCACACCAATTATGTCGCCACATGTCATCGTCACAGGTGTACATGTGTCAACACGGTACACGTGTCACTCTGTGATTCGAGCACGTGGACAGAGGACACAAAGCATCGGCACGTGTCATGACACATGTCGATGATGTGGCAGACACGTGGCACATCCCACCACATGTCGCTCTGTCAATGGTCCGTGTGATAATGTGTCGGAACATCCATCTGCCACGTTTCAGACACGTGGAGGCCCACGTAGCACTTTGACACGTGTCAAGTCTTGTTTGAACTATGGGCAACGAGATTGCATGTGACCACGATCACCCTTCTTGTGATTCCTCCTTTTTTTTGGCATTCCTTGCAGCTATAAATAATTGATCACTACCACCATCTTCTCTCATCATCCTTTCATTCTCTTTCAAGACCATCATCGCATCATTCAGCTGCAAAGTGTTTTTTCCTACCAACAACATTTGCACCAACGACTTGAAAGATTTAGGCAATGATGCTAATAAAAGCAATGATTGCTCTTCCTCCTCAATTTTCTTACCCAAATTCAATAGCTAACAAATTAACTGATTGAAATTATTAATGTGGTCATAAATATTACCTCCTTCATCCATTCTCAAGGTATACATGTAATATCCCGCCGGTTCTAATTGGATTCCTATAACTTTCTGTTCAATTTTGATTCGGTTCTTGAGTGCTTCCGATAATGATTTGGTGTTTGATGATGTTGATTAAGTGTTGAGGATGAGTATTAAGGTTAATTTTGCAAGTTTAGGTGTTGTTAAGCCTCGAGAATGATCCAACGCAAGCAAGGAAGAGAAAGAAGTCGAGTATGTGAGTTAAAAGTTGCACAACGCACATTGCAGAAGTTGCCAATGTACGTTATCTAAAAAAATTCCAGACAATGTACGTTGCATGAAGAGTAATATACGTTGATATAGTATAACGTACGTTATGGACATTGCAACATAAGTTGTGCCTTGTTTTTTCAGATTCGATGCCATTGGAAGCATAATAATGTACGTTATGCATTGGGGACATACGTTGTGACCTTGTATAATGTATGTTGAGTGCTAAAATGATGTATGTTGCTTTGTTAATCACTGAAACAGTGCGTTTTGATCCATCAACGTTTATAACGCCTAAAACCTGACCCTCTTCATCGTTTTCTCTCAATTTTTCACTCAAAACCCTCTCAATCTCGTCTGAATCACTCTCTCATTGTTCACCCATCATTCCTTAACATCATATAAGGTAAGATTACACTTCTCTTTCGATTTTTACTTCGTTTGCATGCTTTGATTTTGCATTTTTCTTTTTAGGTTGAATTTGAATAGGTTTGAATTTTTGGATGATTCTAAGGAAAAGGATGCTTGGGGTTGCTAGAATATGTTAGATATAACTTAGATTAACAAAAATAAAGCCTTGAATCAAGAGGATTGATGATTTTTTTGTGGAACTAGGGTTAGGTTCGGTTTTGAATCAATTTTTGGAAAAATTGGGTTGTTTTTTATGAAATAATTGTACATTCATGTTCCTGAAATTGAGATTGATCAATGTGGGTGTTTAAATTTATTTTATGTCGGTTGAATAGAAAGTTGGACTATTTGGGTAATTTGCCATTGGAGGATCAAAGTGATAATGTACATTTTTAGGGACTAGAATGGCATTTTGTATATTTAAAGAATTAATTTATATTTTTTTCAGATTTTGAGCATTAATTAATGATTTTTGGAGTGCTAGGGAATCATTAATAAATTTAGAATATTTTGGGGAGTGAACTGTAATTTTTCAAAATTTGAGGACTAAAGTGTAATTTTACATTGGAGTTAGATTTTTTATTATTATGATAGATCTTCATTCGAAATAGGGATTTGAGCGTTATCTGAGTCTACATTTGCATTTTCATATGTTTTCTGCTTTGATAACTGTTTCAGCTTCATGTTTCGGTCAGCGAGATTACCCAGCCACCAGTGGAGTGTGATTGGGCCATCCATCTTGGACTTCCAGGTGAATGAGATGGCAGTTTCAAGCACATAGGTTGTGTCTTCTAAAATTATACGTTTTTGTTGTGCTCCGACCTTTACATGTAATCCGAAAAAATAATGGCTCGGTAATTATAAAAAAATGACTTATGTGATATTTGTAATAAGAAAATCTGCTTTGAAATAATTGTCAATATTCTCTGTAACTAGGAGACTATATATATCTCTGCGTTCATTGTCTGCTTCGAATAGTTATTTATGTTATTTTATTTTATTATATTTTTGTTTACTTATTTTTACTATTGTTTTTATTATAATTTGTATTTAATAAAATAGGATAGACTCATTGAACATTTGTTTGTTCATGTGATTCTGTTTTCTGTAAATATTTACTGTAATTATTCCAATCTGTGACACTTACGCTACTGGGGTAATCATAGCATTTGGTATACCATTGCTCCAATTACCAGGGTTGGTGGTAACACTATGTGTTCGGCGAAACACATGGGTCAGATAAGGTGGCGAAGTCCACAACCATTAGTCAGCTAGGGAATTACCTGGTGGCAAGAGTCCACATCAGTTAGTCAGTTAGGAAATCTATCCAGTTACTTGATACCTTGTTTGGATATTCTAATATAATTGGCTTTAGTAATTTGTTAAATCTGTATTATTGTTCATGTTCCCGTAATATATTGTAATGTAGTCTGATGATGTATATCTTGCCAGAGCATGTGGACTGCAATGCTCGTGGATGTACTTAGATCAGTTATATCCATTACAACTTTGAGACCCTTAGGGTGGACAAAATACTATTTTGAGCCCCTAAAACTGTCAGTTATTAGCCCTTCTGAGCCATGTACTGCTTAGGCTTTTAAGATTGCTAATTTGTCTAAGATCTGATTTTGCCAGCACAGTTGTAGTATAATACAAGTACATGATCAGTGATTATCAGATCCGTTTAGTTCCGAATGATATGAATTTGTATGTATACATGCAACATGCCTTATCTGTCTTCTGCTATATTCGTCCTGATTGTATGTTGTTTGCTATCCGTGCGAATGTCTTTGAAAATGAATTTTTTGAACTACTATGTATATGTATACGGGTTTATATCAATAGTATTTGATTATATACATGCATATGGCATTCTTTTAGAAAATATTTTCAAAATAGATTATGTGAGTCTTGGAGGCGATCTGGAGTGTCGTCCATCACTGAGTTTTCTCACCCCTGTCCATTTAACATTTTTCAGGTGATTTTGTTTAGAGCAACCTTTTAGCATCTTGCACTCAGTGAGGTATTCAGAGATAGTATTAAGTGCCCTTTTGTTTGGGCCAGTATGTTCATTTTAGTAGGTGCTTCACACCGGGATACTTGTGGGTGTATAGTTCTGTATAACTATTTTGATATTTTTGAATAATTTCTTATTTAGTAATGCTATTGTTGTTATTATTATTATTATTATTATTGTTGTTGTTGTTGTTGTTGTTGTTATTGTTGTTGTTGTTGTTATTGTTATTGTTATTGTTATTATTATTATTATTATTATTATTATTATTATTATTATTATTATTATTATTATTATTATTATAAAGCTGATGTTTTAAAGGATTTTGGATTTTTACTTGTTTATTCTTTAAAAAAATTGTTTTAAACTTGTTGATTAATAATTTAGATATAATTTCTATATTCCGAGGCTTATGCGAGATGGGCTAGACTCCTTTAGACATGTTGTCTCGTACCGATCATGGTCCAAAAATGGGTCATGACAATATAGATCCATCTTTAAACACAATCGGTTAGTCAACGACTTTCATAAATAGGTGATCTCTAACTTCTTTCATAAAACTTTTGGAGATGTCTCCTTCAACACAATAATTTTAATTTGGATAGCAAGTGTTAACCTGATAGTGTTGACATCTTTTCTCTGGATTGTACTCCAATCTTCATCTTTCATACTGCTACGCTTTTCATCCTCTAATGTGATGTTAAGACCCTGCTACACCAAATAGTCTTGAATCGTTTTCTGGCATAGTGTGAAATTGTTCTTTCCATCAAATAATGGAACCTCATACTTCAATGTCGTAGTTGACATTTTCTCTACAACTTTGCTTCTCCTCTTCCTTTATGCTCCTCCCTAGAATGAGTCTTTCTCTCTGATACCACTTGTTGGGGCCCAAATACACAAACACACCCACAGAAGAAAATAAATAATAGAGACAAAAGAGAAGATAACACAAAAAAATTTTAACGTGGTTTGATCCCTAAATAGACCTATGTCCATGAACTCCACTATTATAATATTACAATGTTTGGATAAACAAAATTGTAAAAACCCTCTTACTCTTACAAACCCAAGCCCAAGTTATGTTGGATCAAAGGTGATCAACATTTAGATCTTTTTATGTTTTGACGATGAACAAAATCGAAAATGGATTGTGCCCTTTGTAAAGTACGTTTTGCAAAACGCACCGTACATCTTGACTTAACACAACGTACGTCTTCAATGACAACGTAAGTTATATTTGACGAAAAATGGGACAGTAGCTACTGGATGGTTCAGGTGCAAAAACAACGTACGTTTCAACTATCCAACATACGTCTTGGTCAAGTGCCATTGTACGTCACAGAAGCGAGAAACTAGAAAACAACGGAAGTTTGAAAATCCTATGTCCAACGTACGTCTTGGTATAGTCAAAACGTACGTCTTATATGAAAGATAAAGAGGAGATTTGAAGGTCAGAGAATAAATGTTTATTCTCCACGTGGATCAAGACAAAATTCAAGTATAATGATAAAGTGAAGCTTTACAACGTATGCCACGATCACGACAACACATACATCATGATGTGAAACAATGTACGTCATTTGGATTCAACGTACGAGATAAATCTCGGATGACAAACAGAAGGTACTGAGCAATCTTCGTGCAAAAACAATGTACGTCGTCTAATTACGACAAACGTTATCTGGGAAATGAGCTATGATCAACGTACATCACGTATTACACAACGTACGTTATCTGGAATGTAAAAACAACAATGTACGTCTTGTATTGTGCAACGTACGTGAGTATACTCTAACAGTGCATTAAATGCACACCATTCTGGACCACAACGCCTCTATTTTATCTCACAATGGTCCAAAATCAAGAGAGAAGTATAAATAAATGGTTGAGAGGTTAGAAACAAAACTTACAACACATGGGCATTCATTTCTAACAACAACCAAGCATCAAAGCTCTTATTTTCTCTCTTTCATTAATACAAGTGTATTGCTTATTAAATTCCATCTTTATTACTTGTATTACTAGAACATTTTATTGTTGGGGAGTGTTTGAAAAATATCTTTAAAAAGTGTTTGTGTGTGGGATCAAAGGGTAGATCCTTAAGTTGGTTTATACTTGAACCGAAATCAAGAAAGTGTAAAAGTTCTCACTTAACTTGAAAGTGAAGTTGTAATTTCTATTGAGAGATAGTGGAAATCCTAAGTGGTGATACTTAGGTAGTGGATGTAGGCAAAGAGTTGGCCGAACCACTATAAATTCTTGTGTTCTTTCTTTGCTTGCATTTATTTTTGAAAAAGATTCAAAGCCACACATACCACACTATTTAACCCCCCTTCTAGTGTGGTAATCGACTCAACAAGTTACACCTCTAGTTAACTAGTCCAGTATTTGTGATACTAAACAACTTGGACTCAATGCCTATTTATAGGGAAGAGACCCCTTGCCAACTTCTCACCTAATCAATGTGGGACAAATACTTTTTCTAAAACTATTCATAACCAATGTGGGATTCACTCCAAACTCTATCCTATTTGATATGAGATTTATGCTATTAAGCTGCTTATCATCTGATCACATTACGATTAAACTAAACTATCTAATCAACAAACATTAAATGATGTGGATCAACAGAGCCTAGAGTTTTGGTACTGTTTTGATTGGCAATCACGAGTGCATAAACTTAGGGCATTTTCAGATACATGGAGCCCAGAATCACGTATTATAACATCATGTGCCCACTGATAGGTTACATTTTAGGCATGATTTATGTTGCATTTTGTGTGTGTTTTTACATTATAAATTGTTATTATTCATGTGTTTTTATGTTTTTATGCTTCTTTGGTATTTTAGGTGGAATATTGATGACATAGAAAGAATTGGAGTTGTTTCTGCGCATTTCAGGCAAAAATTACATTTCTGTGCGACCACGCCATAGTTGATACGCGTTGACCAAGTGCATTAGGCCACGTGTTGGGCTTTTGGGCCACATTTTTAGAGCCTAATGGACGTTTTTGAATGCTCATAACTCAAAATTACTGCTAGAGCAATATTTGAACCTTATTATTATTATTTTATCAATTCTATTAGGACTATGATTAGGTTTTGAGTGAGAGCACATATAAATGTTCTCTTAAAACTCATTATCAGTAGCTTTTTCATTACCCTAAGGGGGCAGGATGCCCCACAACATTATTGTCTTATATTTTTCTTGTTTCTTCTAGGTTTGAGTAGCTAAATTCGCATCTAGTCGAGGTATTTTCAAGATTTGATCCTATTATGTTGTGAGACTATTGTTTTTATATGTTATTGAGTATTTTGAGTATTTATTCAGTTTATGTGCTCTAGTTCTGATGATTGTTCAATGTGGCTAGTTGATTAATTGATTGAAATAATATACTGTTATTTATGATTGATAGTGTGTCACATGAGTCCTAATCTAGGTAACGAATAATATGAATTTATGTGTTAGACATTGTTCATTGTTATGGAACTGAATAATCTGGTTTAAATAATTTACGGCATTTTCGACTTCACTGGCTAAGATAGGGGCCTCTTTGGTTCTTACTGCTGTCATAGATTAAATCTTGTTAGGGCATCCTAAGAGTTGTCTAGTTGTTAAGAAAATAATTTGCAGGGCGTCCTGAGACTATCGATTAAGTAAGAAGAGATTGGTTAATTGAGTGTGTCACCGTTAACTATAACTCTGTCTATTTGAATGCTTGATTTGTATCTTTCATGTCTGTGATCAACTGAAATGATTGAACTGAGAAGTACTTTGGCTAGGCTTTATTATTATTGATTTATGTTAACTGCATTTCAATTCTGTTTACTTTGATTTACTGTTTCTGTCTGTTTTGATATTTAATCTTTGTTCTCTGCATTTCTTGTTTGTTCTTTATTTTGCTTTTCTTGTTTTTGACAAATAAATAACGTTACTAATCTCTGTGGATTCGACTCTTCTCACTGCTATCTACATAATCTTTATCTTTGAGTAGAAAGTAATATGTTGGTTTGACACTCATCACCCACTTTTTAAATTTTGAAGTCATGGCTCACTAATCAATATTATAGATTCACATGACTTGTTTATATCTTGTTTAGAATTTATTCATTTTTCGGACTGGTTCAAAAGTTGTTTAAAATTTATTTAGAATCTCTTTATTGTATATAAACAACATTCAAATAACATATAAAATAAGACGTTTTGAATTTAAAAACAACATATAAAATGATATCAACAACATATATACAATATATAAACAAGAAAATTAACATATAAAAATAATATATAAATAAAAGATATCAACGATATATAAACAATATTCAAACAACATATAAATAATGCACTTTGAATTTGTAAGTACAGAAAAATATCAACAACATACCAACAACATATACATATCAATAATATATAAACAAGACGCCTGTGAATTTAAAAATTCGCGCTATAAATTTGAAAAGTGACACATGTATGAAAGAAATATTGCAAAATGTATCTGTAATATGCATAACATGTCTGTGAGGAATAAATATTGCAATGTTTTGTTGGTGCACTGCATAATTACTACGACAAACTTTGAGAGGCCATAACTTTTGACTCGGGTTGAATTACTGGACCCATAATATATTAAATCGAAACTTGTTCAGAAATCTATATTTAATATTGGGTTTACTTGTAATGACCAAGTTTTAGGCCCAAAAAATGCCTTTTAAAGCCTTTTTGGAGGCTCTAAAGCCTTTTAGTGATGTTATATTCGTCTTTTTGCCGAGTTAGGGTTTTGAGATTATTTAAAATATTTGTTTAGCCGACTTTGGGCAGTTTTTTAACATCAATAATATTTTCTAACATTTTCTCCCAAAATTTCGAGTTTTGAATGCCTAGTATTGGTAGAATCAACAGGAATTTAGAAGGTTAATTTCCGGTATTTGTACGCAAATTAACAAATTTAGTATTTATTTCCTTTGATTTTATAGCTTCAGCTGCATAATATTAAACCATGCTAATTAAAAATCAGTTAGTTCAGTGTTTCTTGGGAATATCGACAGGCAAATTGAGGTTAAAATTTCTCTTACATTAGTTCAGAAGATTATCTTGTCAAGTATGGATGGCCAATGACGTATAAAATATGAGAATTCGTTAAGGGTAATGCGAATAACTAATGCAAATCGAAAAATAGGCAAGATAAAACCAACCAAAACTTATGTCTTAAACTTGACGGATTTTGTTCCATGGCGTAAATATTGTAAAGACAAATAACTGCGCAAATCATCATCAACAGCATGTGTACACCACATAATCACAACACAGATAAAAGGGTACTCGGTAATCCATTCTAGACCAAAAATTAAGCGTTGGAACATGCCATGGAACTGAGTCTATAACTTCAATTTACATGGTGACAAACTTATGAAGAATTTTAACGCTGAATCCATGTAGAGGGAAAAAAATGCGAATCATCTTATGATGGGGTCATTATCAGAATTTTTCTTGATCAAGGCCCTTTACCCCGTGATATCAAAGGAAAACAATTTGGACTCAAAATCCTAAAAAATGCAATCATTGACAATAGCAAAAACATGGGCGCCTAATTCCAGTACAGTGCAATCATCTTATGATGGTCTATTAGTGCAAGTCGGCCAAAGACCGTGATTGATGAGTGGGTAGGTGGCTTAATTAGTCCACCTCTCGCCCAGTGGGAAGTAACTCCACAATTAATACTAAACATTCATGAACATTCATTTGAATTGGAAAAATCATTAATTATCTGACCCATTATTTTCAACCCACCCATGAATGCAGCTCGCTTATATTGAGAAATCGTTTCTGGTACTGCACATCATTTAAAATCAATACTTTGTCACAGTTAACCAGCCTCATTCATTTTATTTGAACCAAAGTTTGAAACTATCCATACTACAAACTTTGAGCATAGAAATTGAGCAAGATAATTAAAAACCAATGCTTAAATGACAGATGGGCAAGAATATAAAAAAAAAGTAAGAAAAACTTGAGATACTTTATATTTGCATTCTCGAGCTCTTCCTTAAAAAGTCAACTCAAAATTGACAAGGGAATTGAGAGGTAAGTAATAGAGGTTCAGTGTTGCCTAATAAATTAGTACTTAACAACTCGAATTGCTAAGATTACTAAAACAGCAACTCTTAAATAAATGTACTTATATTAATTTAAAATAAATAGTACAAGAAAGAATTTGTAAGTTTATACTTGAAGTATGACAACTCATGACAGTTATGTCCAGTGAGCAAATAAGACCAATTCAAATGATCTTGGGTAAAGTAAAACGAAATTACAACGGCAAGAAACCCTATGCTACCAAACAAGCTAAGGTAAAACAAATAACAGTAAATGAGCTTTGATGATGTCTGTGTCTCTTGTCCTTTAGTGGCTTCCTCTTTCATACTTCTCCTTGCATTCGTCAAAATAGCCTTGCCTCAGACCATTACATTTCCACGTTCTTCAAAGATAACTTCCCACGTTCTTCAGAGGTAACTTCCCATATTTTACACAGGATGAGTAGTTTCACTCAACGACCCGTTGCGTATGCTTTGTCTGCCACTTTAACATTCTTGCTGAGCTTTCTGGTTTTGGTCTCTTCCGGAGGTGCTCTCTTCGAGATGAAAGCCTTCTCTAGTAAAACTTTGCAAATAGTAAGCGTATGCAAGACCAGCATAGGTACTCAAGCTACTGGTTGATAGAGTAAGTGTTCTCTCATAGCATGAAATTGCTTCCTGGTACATCCTGACACATTTTGGGTTAACAAAATTTGGTTGATCATGTTTCTTATCATGTAAGAACCAACTTGGTATCATAGAGGAAGAAACTTAGCACCAATAAGCCACAAAAAGGAGAAGAAAATTTCCATTGCACGCCAGCAATCTACTATAAAAGATAAATTCTGCAGCTTAATACAAAGACTTCATAAAGTTTTGAATTGCTTTAATCAAAGAGTGCCTACACCTCACAATGCTAATTGCACAGAGAACATTCTTATGAGGTATTTGGTTCATGAATTTTAGGATAAGAATCAGAATGGGAGTGGGAATCAGATTCCAATTCTCATTTCCCAATGTTTAATTCACAGAAAACTCATCCCAATTCATATTCTCAAAAGGAATGAAATTGCCCCTCAACCTGTAATCTGATTAACAAGAGACTATCCTGTTAATCAGATTCTCACTACCCTATAATCACATCCCTCTTTTTTTTTTTTTCACGTCTCTAAATTCCCACGTCGCCTCTGCCTTCCTCGGCTTCCCATTACCCATCCTTTTTCACGTATCTCTCCCACCATTAACATCGTTCAATTATTCTATAATTTTTTATCTTCTCACTTTTTTTTTAATAACAAGCTACTTTTTCTCTCAAAATCTCTCATAATAATTATCTCTCATATCTCTCTCATGATATTTATGTTCTTTTTCAGAATTGGATTCAACGGTTAATCAAACTTATATCACAAGGTAAAATTCTTTTTTTTATTAAAAACAAAAATTTATTATTTTTGTTGTGCCTTCATTTTTGTCGTTTTTGATAGAAAAAAAGATCCGCTATTGGTAAAGTTAATTGAATGATTTTATATGGATGTTCGACATGATTATGATAAGAAGAACTTATTGCTTTGGGTTGCTTGTCAGGAGAGATTGTAGTTCTTTGGTGATCCCCAGCGAGGAATGCAATTACAGCCCCGTAGAATCATTTCCTCCCACAAGAAGATCAATAAGACTAATAAAACATAGAGACAAATAAAAAGGAGGGAGGCGGGGGGGAACCTCTGTGCAGAAGTTGAGCAGATTTATAGTGGACATTCCACCATGGTAGTAATTTGCAATTCCTTTCAACTGTATACCTAATGTTTAACCACTAGAACTCCTAATTGGGTGCTGAGGAAGAGGAAAAGGGGGGGAATTGCCAACGGATCCCTGGAAGCTTTCCAGTCACGTAACCGAAAATTTTCTAACAAAAACACCACTGTTGGATATAAAACCAACTTCATAAGCTCTACCGATGTCTTGGCTATTCATAGCATGGTTGACTCTGATCCTTTATTAAAAAAGGGATGTGATTCAATCAAGATCGCCTCCTACTGCCGTCTGAGAGTAAATTCAAACACTTAGCTAAAACAGACCTGAATTTTCCTTTGTGTTTTTCACAATTATCAATGGAAGTATGAAACCAATTGGATTGTTTTTTTTTAAACGAATAGGTTGTGTTACAAAATACTCTTGTTTGTGATTGATTTGGAATGCACCTGAAGTTAATTTTTGTATTTACTTCTCTCTGAAAATTGTTGTGGTAAGTTAACATGCCGGCTCTTATATTTGTCAGAAAACATTTTAGGGGCCAATCTATTATTTGTGAGGTCGGTTTGGTTTATATACTAGATATTCGGTTAATTCGGTTTCTAACTCTTGCTTCGATTCAAAACCGAACCGACCAAATTCTACTCCAAACCGGAATCCACCCCAACCAAAATCATTTGGGAACCGGAAGTTAATTCTGTCTTAAACTCTACCCTAGCATGAAGATTCAAAGCTCCTCTCTTAAATTAGTCGCACTCGTTCCGTCCATTCCTCTCAATCTTCTCCATCCCTTTACCATTAAATTGGGGTTTTCATTTTTCAAGGAGAGGCTTGGGGTTGAAGAATGGGTTCATTTTTGTAGTGCAGTAGTTCATTTGTCTTACAAAGAAGAAGAACCAGCCGGCTTTGAATCTGCCTGCAAGGATTGATTCAGGCTGGAAGTTGCAACAATTTGGATTTGTAAGTTCTATGACTATGCTATCGTTTGCTTTGAATATCAGATCAGACTTTTTTAATTTCAGCTTCTAGAAATGGCCCAAATTGATTCTAAATGGGAGCAACTGCTGAAAAAATCACAGCCAAGGAACTTTTCAGCCGCAATTGTGTTCGATATTCTGTCAAGATTACCTGTCAAGTCAATCCTCCGATTTAAGTCTGTATGCAGGAAATGGTACTCTTTATTTGGTGACTCTCAATTCATTGGAGCTCACCTGAACCGATCAGTTGAAGAGTCCGATCGTTGTTATCTTGGAATTAGTGATAAAGAAACAGGAATTGCTTTTTCGTCGAGAAGAGAAGAAAATTTTGAAGAGTTGTGTGAGTTGCGTTTCAAGCCTCCGCATTCCTGTGAAAATGGAATTATTGCATCAGCTAATGGAATTGTATGCATTTCCATTAGCCAACTTGCTTTTAGATTTAGTCGCAGGTACCGCAAGATAATGGTTTACTTGTACATATTGCTTTGGAATCCAGCCACAAGAGAATTAAGAATCCTTCCCAAGTTTCCTGGTCAAGAAAAGTGCTACAATAATGTAGAATTTGGAGCTTGTCTAGGATTTGGATTTGATCCCAAAAACAATGACTACAAAGTTTTTGCTATTTCTCGGTCTGGGGACTCACTTAAAGTAAATGTATATTCACTAAGGACTGATAGCTGGACTGCAGTTGCTGAAGTTGATTCCGTAACATATTTGCAGGCAATTACGGTACATGTGAATGGCAGGATCCACTGTTTGGGGAGTAGTCCGTCTCGTAATCTGATAGTTTCATTTGATGTTAGTGAAGAAAAGATTATTGATATGGGTGTGCCTGAGTTTCATCCAAATAATTATCCCAAACTGCAGGAATCTCCGGCAAGTTTAGGGAAATCTCTTATTCCATGCCATCATGGACATGAAGGGGGGTACCAAATATGGTTTATGAAAGAGTATGGAGATTCAAAATCATGGTCTAAACGTTACGATTTTCCTCCACATCCAATTTATGGAAGCTTAATAGCCCCACGCATCTTTCTTGACAATGGAGAGATTGTAATGCAGATGCAGTGTGCTGAAATGCTTCTATATGATCCAAAAAAATTAGGCGTATAAGATTCTTGATGATGATGATGATCTTGGCCAGGTCATCAAGTACAAGGAAAGCCTGGTGTCTGTTAGAGGAGGTGGAAGCATTAAAAAATTTAATCACTGTGCATCGATTTCCAACGGTTCTATGGATTAGTATTAATCTGAATCCAAGTCGGTGGCCTAACTGAAAGAACTTGTTATCTATACTTGTGACTTGTTAGATGACACAGAAAGAATTTCTCTCCTTTAATTTTCTGTGTTCCTCACTCTAATAGTACATCATGTTTATTACTAGTTGTTGGTCTCTGTTTGATATTATATCCAGGAAGTCTGTCTTGGAAGAAAATACTGGAGAAACACGGGGATCTTGTTATCTTTTCTAATTAAATAGTGTTCTTAATGCAAGTGCCTGTATATAATTTAGTGCAGCTTCTATCAATTATCTACTGAATATATCAGTCGCTTCTACTATTTCAACAAGTTGATTTTTCTAATACCGAATGCAGGCAATGCCTCTACCACTACAATGTTTGTTTAGTCTTGCACATTAAAGCCAAATTATACTGGTCACAGAACAATATCTCTAATGTTTGTATAAGGTTATGTTTCTGAAAGACTGCTTACTTTGCATTTGCATAGTCATGTGTTCGATTGGAAGAGTGCATTTAGTTTGCTAATACACAACTGTGTTAATGCACAGAGACAACTCTTTGGAATGGTCATTCTTTTGCAGGAAAAAAACAGGGGATGGGATTCAGTATGCAGAGTTGGTGGATGCACCATGTACCGCCTTGGGTTTATTCACACACTTTGCTAAAGCAGAAGTGAATTTTCAGTCCTCGCATTTCTTCACAAATCAATGGAAGTATGGGACCAACCTGATTTCTTACGTAGAGGTGTTTTTAAATAATCTTTGTTTGTGCTTGTTTCAAACTTTCTTCTGCTGTAGTAAGGTTGGTACCAATACGCAAAGCTTTAATATTCATCAGAAAAGTATAAAACATTTTAGGGGCCGACTTGTTTCTCACTGCCAGTAGACTCGTACTATAGTGGTACTAGAGTCGTAAATGCTAGGAATAGAGTTTTATTTTCTGAGTAAAATATACCGAAAGAAAATAAAAACGAAAGAAAGAAAGAAAGAAAGAAAGAAGTTTTGATGTACACCGTAAAGGAGGATCCTGGGTCATCAATTTGAAATATTCAAGTCGAAAATAAACAGAACAAAACATTTGCCCCGAGTCTTTCTGTATACTATTAATATGACAGATTAGATGATAAATAAAACAAAATGTTCAAGAAACTTATGGTACATACTGCACATAAATTAACAATAATACAAAAACATACATAATTACGTTTGCTACCGAAATTCGAACTTGGGATCAATGCCACGGCGCGCTTCGTCTATAAGAGCTATACTTAGCATTTCTGTGCAAAATTGATCATCTGGTTTCAACCACAACGCCTGATTAAGGAAAAAATAGGATCATTCTCTTTAATGGAAGTAGAGGGTGGTTCAAAAAATAAATGTTTCATCATTCACAGGATAAGAAATTCAGGTAATCAATAAACAGAAAAGGAAAAGCAGCACAGGCAAATTCCAGATTGCATACCTTGTGGTAATACGTAATAGCTTCAGTAAAATTATCCTGCAGAAAGAAGAAAAGCAGTGTACGATGCTATTAAAAATGCTCATTGTATGACCACATTTTGATGGAAAAAAAATTCCTATTTAATCAAAAAACATTAAAACGTAACAATAGCATGCAAATTAAATACGAGATTTTTTGCGTCTAACTTGAAAATACCGACAGGCAAATTTAGGTTACAATTTCTCTTACATTAGTTCAGAAGTTGTTGTCAAGCATGGAGGGCATATAAAAGACGGGAATTTGTCCAAGGTCATTATAACAAATTTTCTTGAACAAGGCCCTTCACCTTGTGATATCAAAGAAAAACAATTTGGACACAAAATCCTCAAAAAATGCAATCAGGCATGGCTTATTTCTCCACAATTAATACTATTTGAATTGGAATGATTATCAATTATCTGACAAATTATTTTCAACCCACCCATTTTTGCTGCTCACTGACATTGAGAAATCCTTTCGGCCAATGCATATCGTTTAAAATCAATACTTTGACATTGTTAACTACCCTGATTATTTTTTCCATTTTGTTTCAACAAAAGTTTGAAAATATACATAGAAAAAATTTTGAGCCCAGAAGTTCAACAAGAGAATTAAAAACAAATACTTAAAGAGAAAAGGAGAAGAAAATAATAATAAGAATGAGAATAAGAATAAGCATAAGCATAATAATTAGAAGAACAACTCAAGATACCTGAAAATGGTAAGTGTGTGCAAGACCAGCATAGGTACTCAAGCTACAGGTTGATAAAGTAAGTGCCCTCTCATAGCATGAAATTGCTTCGTGGTACATCCTGACACATTATGGGTTGACTTAATTAGGTTGATCATATTTCATGATTCACAAAACACCATAGCATCATACAACACAAAACTATGATACAACTAGCAACAAAAGCTTCTGCATCAATAATAAACAAAAGGAAAATTCTTATTTTAATTGCACCAACAATCTCAATAAAAGAGAAAAATTCTGAATACAGAGACTTTATCAAGTTTTGAATTGCTTCAATCAAGAGAAAAATTCAGCATTCTTTTCTGATCCCCATTGAGGAATGCGGTCACAGCCCCATAGAATCAACCCCTCCCCCAAGAAAAGTGGTAAGACTAATAAAACGTAGAGACAAACGAAAAGGAGAAAAAGAAAAACTCTGCGCAGAAGTTGAGCAGATTTGTAGTGTACATTCGGGCATTCAACTGTGCTAGTAATTTACAATTCCTCTCAATTGTATTTCTAATGTGTAACCACTAAAATCCTAATTGGCCACGGAGAAAAAGGAAGAATGGAAAACAAGCCAAGTAATCCAAGGAAGCTTTCCAGTCACAACCAAAAAATTTCTAACAAAGATAATCATGTTGGATAAAACAAACCATGTTGGATAAAACAAACTTCATATGCCCCACTAATGCTTGTAGAGTCAAGACAATATGGCAAGTTAAATGTGCCCAAAATGTTCAACGCAGATTGGGTAACCGGAGAATGTGAAGTCGCATATCTGGCAACTATGCTAACTTCTACTCCACTCTATAGTATCCTTTGGGCTAAGACATACAGCAACCTTACAATTGCAACAATTTTGTCACTGAAGATGGTCTGCAGTAAATCATCCTCACATGTTCTCTTATGAAATATTATTTCATACAACACTACCCCTCATTCATAAATAAGGTTAAAAATTTTCAATAAAACTAGATGCATAGGATACAAACTATCAAAAGAAACCTTAAAAGAATCAATTCAAACAATTCTCTAAAACCATACTTTAGCTTTCTGTACGCATGTGCAAGATTAACCACTGTTGGTTCCCACAATTGACTTAAGGAAGGAATAAGTGCCAAAGTCTTCTCAAACCACATAACCGCTTTACTATACCTGCAGTATTTCAGAAGACAGAATTATGTAAGGCAGGCCTTATAAACTTTCTAGACAGCTAAACCAAGAACAAATAGAGAGAACATTACACTTAAAGATACATGAGAGTGAATACAGATTTTATTTCGAAGAAAGATGATGGTATGCTTGCAGTTAATTTTGCCACATACGAAAGTAACGCCGATAAAGTTTCTAAACTTGTTAAAATTCCATAGGAAAAAAAAAACAATAATGCAGCAGTTAGACCAAGTAATAAAATATCCTCACTCCTTCATATGGTAAGCAACAACCCCAAGTTCATTATATACAAGTGGATCTGATGGACAAATATTCTTTGCCTGCATAAAAAACTGGAAAAAAAAAAAGAAAGAATTTAGAATCTTGACACCAACAAAGGTAAAATTACCAATAGAAATAAACTCGAAGCCATAATTTTGTAAATTTAGAAAGAAGAAAACACCATAAATGTAAGACACTAAGACCATCCTCTTTTCACTAACGCTTATTCCTTGGGAAGTTCTGCTTACAAGGGAGTTGTCTCCAAAGAATATCATATCTCTAACATATTAATTTCTAGAAAGTAACAAACCGTCATTTTCAAATATCTAAAAAGGAGAAAGCTGTCATGTAAATTTTCTTCAACTTAGAAAGCGCAATTTCTCTTGAACTACATGGGGAACTTAATTCCCTGGGTCAAAAGGAAGAGAAGTAGACTTCTTGTTACTCTCAGTTTGCAGACCAAGAGGGTCCTTTTTCCATTTACCTCCAACCAAGATAGGCCTAAAGGCATGCAACTGGTGATGATAATGAATGAGCAAAGATCACCGTTTAGAGATGGCGTTTTTTGCATAAGATAACAGGTGCGTTTCTCTTTTATTTATTATTTTTTTCAAAAATGCATGAACTATTATGCTTCTAAGTGGGAGAAAAACAATAACAAGAAAATTCAAAGGTAGCATGGACTTCGTGAAAGCTTTAATGCTGTTTTCTCTTTGCAATTTACAAAAATGGATTCCAAGAATTAATTATAGAAGGGTGTTAGTTTTAAAGAAACACATTTGGCAATGCAGGAAATCGATAATGTAAGTTCATTAAATTCATGTGATGTTATCAGTCATGGATTAGATATTGTTACAAGCCAATTTGCATGGGAATTGTCCTTCCAACCAGAACCTATTGTGAAAGAAGATGAAGGCTTGTAGGAGAAAACCCTCTTATCTCTTTAGGATCAAGTATAGGAATCAAACTAAATTGAGAACCTAGCTGAAACAGAACTACCGCTGAAATAGGACTAGAATAATACAACAATATAACCCTAACATGATAGGAATAATACTACTTAACAGATGCTAAAAGAAAGTATCTTCTTTTTTCTCTAGAAATTTTATCAATTAAAAAGGTAAATAAAACGAGTCTCTTTGTTTGTAGTTTTTTATTAGACGAAATTCTTTTGATTGGTATTACTGACAAATGAGAGCCCATGTGCGACAAGAAAAACTTGAGCCATCTCTATATAATTTGCCCATAGGAGATATGTACAATTACACTACTTCACAAAATAATTCTTTAATCTCAGAAAACATTATGCAAATTACTTAAAAGAAAAATAGTCATAATCCTGTAAACCGAAAAATAAATTGTAATTTTTCTACGCCCACAAGAAAAAAAAAATACCTGCTCAGCAAGCTTGTAGCTATGAGTCCGCTTGTATTCCATCCCAATGTATAAAGTTGGTAAATGGCACCTGGAATAACAGAATATCAGGATTCAACCTGTAAAACAACAATTAATAAATAATAAGAGGGCATGAAAAAGTTAAAAACATGTAATCAAACAAACAATTAGATGAACAGACAAGTGGAACAACTACAACAGTACTACTGGGAATAACCTTCTGAAATCCAAATTTAATTTGGGAGTGAAGGATGTGAAACTAACTAATTAAAATCATAGATAGTTCATTAAATCTCTGCATCCAGGTCAGCATCATTCAAGAATCAGCAGAAAGCAATCAAGAATTCTGCAAGAGACCTTAAACTGATTTAAGTATCACCCTTAAAACCATATTAAAAGAATTCCTAAATTTACTCCAACGGATTATAATCAAACTTATGGCCAACAATTAACACAGCTAAACCTATGGTGCTATACATGTCAAACGTGAGCCATCAATCTACTCCTTCAAAACAAACAGAAGAATATGAATTACAAATATAACTATCATCAACGTGACAAACCAACACTTTCTTTCAGAAACTAGATCTTCTCTCTCCCCCAGGACAATAAACCTTTTTATCTAAGTTCCAAAAGAACACATGAACTCGCATTGATATTATAAAATTTCTCCAAGGTACAGAATCATGCAACCACTGATACATAGCCAACAAATTATTCTGTTAAATGTCTACTTGAAGAAGAAACTCAGCAAATAGGAAAAATTACCCAGGGAATAACCGAGATGCAGTACGATAAGCCGACATAGCTTGATCACCTTCCTCTTGTGCAGCAAAAGCATTTCCATATCCAATCCATGCAGGTGCAAAAGTTCCATCAAGACTCGTAGCTTTGCTGCACCATGGAACATAAGAAGAAAAGTCAGACCCATTTTTTGACAGAACGAATATAAAAAAGATACACCAGATGGATTGTTTAACAGAAAGTGCACGAGAAACAGAAATTATCTTCACACAGCAGTGTGGCTCAAAACCCAAATACATATAAATCACCATTCAAGTATCAAACAACATTTCATTCAGAAAATTAAGCTCAAAGATAGTTTATCAAGTACCATAATGTCATAAATATCACAATTACATAGGACTTTGTGTGGAGTTCAGCTGATGTTTTAGAATTTTATGAAGTGGCCTCTCTTCTTTTAGCTATCAGACAATATGCATTTACCAATGCCAATAGCCTATTTTATACAGTTCTGTGAATTGAAATATTCCAAGTCCAGATTCAAGTTTAAGTCATAATTACATAAGATCTTCAGAAACCTACATGAGCCTAAGCTTTCAGATCTTCCTTTTTCAAATCAAGGATTGAGTTTGTGTCATACATAGCAAAAGTGTGTAGAAGCGGCTGTTATCTTTTCCTAAAAATAAATTCACATTTGACTAGGCCTCCATGATTGCTTTAGGAAAGTTCACTTTATGATACTTAACAAAGCTTTTGACATTTTGGCATTTTATGTCGTGGCGAAGTATCATGTCATCCCTCAGCCTTGAACCTTTTGCTTCAAGATAAATACTATACTTGCAGCCAAACATTGGCCCTAAGTTGTTGTCTTACCAATGTAATTAATAATTTATCATTTAATCATTAAAACCCACAAATAGCAACAGATAGCAATAAGTTCATCTGGTTAACTATCAACCAAGTGGTTCGAAACTGCTAAATGAACTGCAACAATTATAACACCCCCCACAATGGCACAATCCTCACCAGACAGGCTGCCCTGAGACCATTTACAAGGCACCAGTATTGCAAGGAAAAACAATGGAAAATGTCACTGAAATGGGGGGTTAAACACATGTATTACTTCAGACAAAAATAGAGTTTCATAACATATTATTTCAAAGCCAAACCAAATTTCCCAATTCATTATCAAAATAAAAGAACAAAGCATGCCTACAAACCAAAAAGGAACAAATTATTTTAAATGGAATCAAGTCTACACTTCATCATAATGCATTTACCTGAAATAACGTCGTGATTGGTCATACTTCTTTATACAGTAATAGTAGCATCCAACCGCAAACCATGAAAGAGCCCTGTACGTTAACAATTTGAGACAAGTTCATTGAGAATGCAAGTTTAAACAAGCATCAGCCAAGTATCATCAGTCATCACATACACTCCAAGAAACATAACATGAACAATCTAGAGAAACCCACTCTTCCTTTTTCTTTCATTCAACATTTATAAGACAATTCTTGCAATTAACCACTTTCATATGATAATTCCAAACCATATATATAATTGGGCTTTCATCTTTGCAGCTTATTCCTGGCAGTTTGGGGAGTATCTTACATTAAACAAACATATAAATGACAAATTGAAGGTAGTTGACAGTTTGGAAGGTTATAGGTTAGCATTGAAATTTCATATTAAGTCAATGATTTAATAGTTACCACTTAGAATCTATCCACGCACTTTGGCAGAAACCATAATTCTTGCATATATAGACTGGTTAGTTACCAGATATATTTCTGCCTAATTATGGAAAAACTCAATGTCCAAATAGATTGAAGAAAGTATTAGAAAGTTTTATCCTTGCTCCCCATGATAATTATATCTAGCAACTCCTAATCATCATTGTCCTAAAATATATTAAATTTGAATCAATGGCCTTCTACAACATGGTTCTGTAGCTTGATAGAAAACAACACGCCATAGCCATGTGAGATATCCGTTCCATGTGTCACTTTAATGTTGCTATTTCAGCAGAAAAATAACCTTGTGGCAGTATTTGTTTAAGAATGGGCCAAAATTGTATACATAAAATATGTAGACGAAGTTAGAGAGAGGGAAACACACTTTTGTGGATAATCTTTTACTAGATTGCACGCCATAAGGTAGAGCTCATTTGAGTTTCCAAGCTCCATAGCAGCAGCTAAATGGACTAATGTACATTTGAGATGGAAAGGATCCTTTTCAAGTAACCTGTCAAAAGAAATATAGAATTCAGATGCAATATCGCATTTTAGCAAATAATCTCAGCTATGTTTAGCTAATACAAACTTACTCTGAAGTTAACTCAAAGCACTTCTGGTATTCACCACACTGATGGTAGTATTCAGCTTTACAGCCCAAAAGATCAGTGTTATTTTTTAGTGAATGCATGAAAGATTGGCTGGATGCATTACTATTGCAACTTTCCTTTTCAAGTTCTCTGAACTTGGCTTCTATAACACTTTCTTTGTCATACTAGATCAAAGGCGTGAAAACAATTAGCATAAAGAAGAACAAGAATTTACAGAACAATCATATAAATTGAAATTCAGTACACTTATCTCTAGTTGTATAAATTTACCTTTTTGATAAGGCATGAGTAGAAAGAAGATAGCCAGCCATCTTCAGGACCAAATTGCAATGAAGCAAGCAGGCTTGTTTCTACATTTTGCAGCAATTAATTTAAGCATTGAATCATCCAAACCAAACTCTATAGGTACTTGGATAAGTGCATAGTCAAATTTAGATTCATTCAAAATGCCATTACGGCTTCAAGCTTCAAAGCACTGTTTTACATGAACTATCCAAACATGTCTAAGGAGGTAAACCGAGAATATAGTGAAAAATAAAAATTAAAAAAGAAACTTTTGAACACCTTTTACCTTCTTCACAGGTAAGCATGTGATTTTCAATTAGACATTCCAAAGCCTGAGAAAAAATGGAGATACAGCCATCAATTGCACTTCCAACAAAAAAAAAAAAGCCATTTGGTACAGAATTTTATTCATCATTCTGAAGCAGAGAACATATTACAAGAGGGAAATAAAAAAGAACAAGAAAAAAAAATCCAGCGTACCTCATAACATAAAGGATCAGCCTTGATAGCTGCTTTGTACCTTAATCATCAAAACATAGTAGAGTGAGTTTTTCAAACACTAGGGAACAGTTCAACTTTTTGATGCATTAACACAAAAACAATTGTATAAATAAAAGAAAGAAGCAGTTGTTTTAGGTATAAAAGAGAACACCATTGTAAATCGAAATAGCTAAAACACGTATCCTTAATTTCTTACTGAAAATCATGTATCCTTAATTTCTTATACTCAGGTAAAAGAAATGAAAGAAAAAGAGCCAAGGCAAAGAAATTGAAAATTTTCTCAAATTGCTCAGAATCACTCTGGCAGAGGTATAGAGGTATATTACTGTTAAGTTAATTCAACATGGCATAAGATGATTCTAATAGCAGCAGGTGAAGAACCAACATGCAAAAAATTATTTGCCAACAACCGTTAAAATCTCTTAAGATAGGAACTATGATGAAAGGGAATGGAGAATTAGGGAGAATAAAAAATATTGTTGTTTTTATCCTGTATCCAGACTGTCACAACCCACACAAATGTTGCTAAGAAAAAAACACACAAATGAAACAGACAGAGGAGGAAACAAATATTACTGCACCAAATTATTCTACGAAATCACAAGAAGGAAGAGAATTAAATGCATTGATGTTGTTATCCTATATCTACAGTCATTTATGAAATACATTCGATGATTTAAACTGTGGTTCATTGCACTTGTGATTGATATTCACTCACAAATGCTGTGATGACATACAATAACCCTAAAAATTGCATATACAACACTGGCTTTTAGTATCTTGTTTGCATCTATTATAAAGAGGCAAAAAGCTGCAAATGTGATGATCAAATTTATACAATGCATTGCCATTTGTCAAATATTCTAAAAAATGTGACATATGGCTAAAAGGAACATAAATAAACTCGTTTATAGTTCTATTTTGATGAACAAAGAGGCAAAAAAGCCAACCATAGCCGTGCTTGAGCACGATTTTCCAAAGCTTCATAAGCCCTTCCTCTAAGAAAGCATATTGCCGAAGCTATCTGTAACATATTAGAAAAATAGCACTGTTAACCAAAACAGGTAGCAATTACAGATAACTGATAGCATCTATAGCAGCTCTAGCCATCCAAACAGCTAGGTTAGACTAGTTAGTCAATCAAAAATACTTAAAAAAATTCACTAAATTCCTCAAGGGTACCAGACGTTTTTAGTGAAGAGAAAAATGAAATAAAAAACTCCAATATTAACTCGAAAAGCTAATCTAGCAAGAACAGATTAGAAAAACAGCTAGAGAACAAGATAAACTTCCAAAAGCCATAGTTTTTAGGCTTTCTCAAAAATATCAAAAAGGACAGAAAACGATGTCCACATCTATACACAAAGGGTATAGCAGACTCAGCATTCAAATCTCAAACATTCAAAACGGAAACAAACTCAAAAAGTTACACACAACACTTCGAAAAGAAAGTCAGCAGAAATTATCCACCGAAAATTTCAGACTTCAGTGTCTTAATTAGCAAAGAAAATTAAAGACCAAAACAAAGAAACTAAATGCAAGATGAATATATTGAAACTTGAAAAACGAACATACATTAATCTCACGATCTTCGCCATCCTTGTCCAAGTACATAACACTAGAATCTTTCGTATCATACACATTGCCGTCCTCATCAACCTTCGCCTCCCCAAGCATCGACAAACATTGGTCCCACTCCTTCAATTCCTCCTACTCAAAGAAAAACAAGAAAAAAAACTCACTTATTGACAATCACACCACTAAGATTAAAGAAAAAAAACTAAATCAATTAATCGACAGAGAGATATATATTTATACGAGGCACTTGGCGGCTAGGTAACGGAAGCGGAGGTCAAGGAGGACAATTTTGGAAGCATTAAGGAGGTGGAAGGCGCGGCGGTAGTGGCGGCCGAGGAAGAGTGCCTGGGCTTGCATGTAGATGTCGGCAGGGTCGTTGGTGAAGGCAGCGACTTTGTCGGCGTAGAAGATCGCGGATGAGTACAAGTGTTTGCTCAAGCAGTCGCGCACCACGCCTCGTAGCTTCTCTATTTGCTCTTCTCTCATGATTGTTGCTGTTGAAGGTGGTGTTGTAGCTCAATCGATGCGATGCGGAGAGAAGGAGAATGGTGGGTTTAAGCGGCTCGTGGGAGGCGTACGGTGGTTAGATGGCGGTTGCTGTCGAGGGTTTTAGTGTTTGTTGGAATTAGAATTTGGAAGTGGAGCAAATGAGCGGGAGGGTTTTTTTTTCTTTCTTTTTTGTTTTATAAGAGGGCGGTTATTATTTATATAAAACTAGCCAGCCATTTGTCTGTGCACCTTGTTAAAGTCTTTTTATTTATAATTAAATTATTTTAATATAAATATATAATATTAAATTTTTATAGTTAATTTTTATTGTATAAAATAAAAAAATAAAATTATATAATGTAAAATTTAATTAAATATATTTAATTTTTTTATAATTTAAATATATTTTTTAATACGTTATATATAATAATATAATTACATTATATATAAACACAGTTTTTAAGTATAAAATGAAATATTATTATTATAAATATTTATAAAATAAAAAAATAGTTGTATACCAACAAAAGTCGACTATAAAGAGTCCTAAATAATTTACTAATAAATGTTGAGAAAAAATATTCTATATAACAATAGGTATATACAATTAAAAATAGGTATGCACATACAAATAAGTATGTATTAGTTGGATATATAAATGTAACATTGTTAATAATAATAATAATTAAAAATAAAATATTTTTTAATTAATTATCATTTCTTTGTAGTTAATGATAAAGATTATAGTACCATATTATTCAAAAATTATAGTAATTTAAAATTAAAAAAGTGATAAAAATGTTCAAAAAAAATTCCTCATATTTTAACTTTTATAAATGTTATGATATGCTTATTTTGCACAAAGAAAAAAAGGTAAAATAGACTTATTAATATAAACACTAGCAAAAGCACTTGCGCAACACCCAAGAGTGAATTATGGTATTTTTTGATTTATGAGGAATTAAATTATTTTAATAAAAATATAATGTAATGATGAATTTTGAAAATATACTAGAGCCAGAGGAAATGAGAGACAGATAAGTAGACATGGCCACAATTTTGAACTGCCGAATTTTATAATTTTATAGTTTTAAGAAATAACTTGTAATTTAATATTTGAGTATATGTATCTAAAAATTCGAATTCTTTTTTCTATGAACATAAAAATAGGGCCATTTTCAGATTCATGAAGTCCATTATAACATATTACGGATTCACAGGCCCAACTTTTAATATTTTGGTAAAAAATTTAAATTATGTGCATTATGATACCAAATTTTATAAATTACATTTTTAAGGTTAATAAATTACATTTTACAGAATTCTTTAAATCTTATTTAGAACTTGTTTGAAACTTGTAAAATCACGTGATTGTCATTTCTGGTTTAATTTGGTAATCATGATCTCCAAGGGTTGACCCGTCACTTTCGCTAGTCAACTATCCATGTTCATTGCTCTGTTAGTCGACTCGTACTCTCACTAGTCGACTACTAGCCACTTCTGTTGCCTCGACTTGTTTTAGTTTGTTCACCCATCGACTCTCCTACTCTCTTATTCGACTACTCAAGGTCTGGAACATCTTCAAATGATTTCTTCATGTATCAGTAAAATATCATGGGTCGACTCTTAGACATGCCATCATAATTTTCTTCACATTTCTTGGTCATTTTTTGTATTGCATTTATTTTCTTTATGCAACACAATCTTACTAAGTTTTGTTCATTAATCAAAACATAAAAGGAATCAAATGTGAACCACATTTGGTTCAATAATCTATCCATTTGTGATTGATGACAAAACTTGGAAAAAAATGAATTTTTCCAAGGTTGTACCTATCAAGTTTGGAAACCAAATTTGATCAAGGCATGAACCCTTCTCTTGAACAAAATTGTTAGTCCAAAAAATAAATTCAATATATCTGTAATATTCTAACATTGAATATGTTTTCAAAACATTATTTTGAACAGTTGATATTATTTATTCCCCTTATTCATTGCTTAAAATACTTTGGCATTTTTTTTATACCAATTTGAGAAATTTATCCTTTTACACTAATATAAGAATTTTGTAAACATTTTCTCCCCTCGCTATTATGAGATTTATGTTTTCCAAATCTCTTCCTTTTTCAATCTCTCTCTCCCTCTTTTTCAATTCAATTCAAAACTCATTTTTAAATACTTTCCAAATTTCTCTCCTCCAATTTCTAATTTCTCCCCTTTTTTTTTACATCAATCTAAAAAGGACCTGACATAACAAGGATTAAGAAATAATCTTTTAAGACAAGCAACTCTAACCACAAAGCAATATTGGATAGAATAACAATTAACTACAAAATATAATCCAAACATAGTCAAATAAATATCCAAATATCATAACAAGTTAAAGTCAAGGTAATCCATTAATTCATAGTTATGCAAAATAAACTAAGAATGCATGCATGATATGAAATGTTTGGCCTTTCAAGCTTGAAGTGAAGCTAATGCTTGATCATTTCCAGAAGAAGGATCTTTTCTGGTTTTTGAGAACAATTTATTAATTCATGACGAAAATTGCTCATATGAATGTGTTTGAGTGAGCAGATCCTGGCGATAGGGTTGAAGCTGATGAGCCAAGTGCTCAAATTGAAACAGATAAGATGTTTTTCACATCCCTTTCAACGTCCTGTTTTATGGTTATGTAAGTTTTGTTACAAGATACATGATACCACTTCATCTTCTTCAGGTGACAATTCATGTTAATAGTCCAGAATCTGGTGTGATAAAAGAGGTAATGCATTTATAGGTATTTGCTGTTACTTCATCTCGTAATAGAAGGAAAATAGCTGGATGATTTAGATTAACAATTCAATCGTCATTTTTGTGGATATTTGACGGCAGTTTGTGGCCAAGGAAGGGGAGACTGTTGAACCTGGAGTCAAGGTTGCTATTATTTCAAAATCTGGAGAAGGATCTCACGTTACTCCTTCTGAGAAAGTATCTGACAAAGCTGCTCCTAAGCCCTCTGCTCCTGCAAAGAAAGTCGAGGAGAAAAAGCCTGAAGCTGAAGCTGCTCCTCCTGCTGAAAAACCTAAAGCACCATCACCACCACCACCACCTCCTCCTAAGCGCTCAGCTTCAGAGCCCCAGCTTCCCCCCAAAGAAAGAGAAAGACAAGTAAGCTAATATAGATTTGGCAATTGTATGAAATGAGATCAGATGTTTGAGTGGACAATAGATGGTTTGACCTCACTGCCTTAATAACTATAGATTTGGCAATTGTATGAAATGGGATCAAATGTTTGAGTGGACAATACGTGGTTTGACCTCACTGCCTTAATAACTACAGGTTCCTATGACAAGGCTTCGTAAAATTGTTGCAATCCGGTTGAAGGATTCCCAAAATACATTTGCTATGTTGACAACATTCAATGAAGTTGATATGTGAGTTCAATGTTTCATGTTATTATATGCCACCTTAAAGTGGCATTTCTTTGCTTGTAATAACTTTTTTGAGTGCCATTCTTTTACTGGTTCCTTGATTTTGCAGAACTAACTTGATGAATCTCCGCTCTGAATACAAGGATGCATTTGTTGAAAAGCATTGGGCCTTATGTCGGGATTTGTGAAGGTATGCAACACATAGTTAGGAATGTATGAAAGCTTTGTGAACTGATGTATGACTCCTTTTTCTTCATGTTTATTATGTTCAGGCTGCTTTTAGTGGACTCCAAAATCAACCCATAATAAATGCTGTTATTGATGGGGATGATATTATATATAGAGACTATATAGACATAAGCATAGCTGTTGGCACTCCAAAGGTTTGTCCTCATCTTTTTAGTTGCACAATTTATTAACTTTGCAGCATTTGAATGGTACATTTTGACTTAGTTACTTTGCTTTCCATTATGGCTTTGAA
>CAODLS010055054.1:0-20430 GCA_948243855.1 Flueggea neowawraea | reverse complement strand
TAAGGTGGAATACAAATTTATTATATTTAAATTAAAAGATATATTGAGGGATAGAATAGAAAATTATAAACCCCAAATAGATTACATAATTGTCAATCCATACTTCAATGTACATTTTGATGCTCCAGGGAAACCTTTGAGAATTTCAAATATTTCAAACAGAAAGTATGCATGAGATGCCACCTAACTCGGGTTCCACACTGTGACTTCATTTGTCATTCCCAACACCAAGAAGATATCAAGGAAGGGACACATATATTTGTCTATTAGTCATCAAATATCCACATCTGTATTCCCAGAAGAATGAGAACAAACTGAATTCCACAAGAATTACCTTTAAACTAAATATTGGTTTCTCCTGCGGCTTTAGGGGAGAGGTAATAAGAGATCGCATGCTTAAAAGCCTTTTACTAGATTTCACAGCATCTGTGTTTAAATGAGCAACTTCTCCAGCTAAAAACATTCTAAGTCTAAGAAGATTTGGCTGGTTTTGCTCCACCAAAGCAAATGCATACATCTTAGGGAGTATATTCCCTTTAATCTGCAAAGCAACAAAACCCTCATACAATGAGGAAAAAAAAGCTAATAACAAAGCAGCGACCATATTTAAAAAATATATATAAATGAAAGAAAAAGATGAAAATTCATATACTAAAACTAGAGAAATAACAGAACCTTCTAATCCTGTATTTGTGCTCCCTCCGCATCAATATCTCAGAGACAAAATACAGCATAGTTTTATAAAACAAAGACATTGTTACACAACAAAACCAAGAGAAATAGAAACGACATAAAGCTCAACCAATGAGCAAGTAATGCAGCAAGTAGAGTTAAAGCCTCAAGGCACTGCTAATATACTAAAGGCACCTCAACGCAAAGACACTTAATCAAACACATGCTAAGTTTTGGTAAAGGTCTTGTAACAACATTCGACAATTACCTCCTCTTTCGAAAGTAGCAAAAGGTCATTTTGCGATATCTTTTCGCCCTCATCATCGCCATATGTAACAGCAGCCAACACAAACCCATACACCTCAGTCCACTCCACTACCAGCCTCATCACAGATTCCGTCGCTGCGAGCACACACATTTGCATCAACTTCACTAATTTCAGTTCAATTAATCAAGATTCATCACAAATTAAGAACAGAAAAGAAACCTTCTTCTTCATCTTTCTTCTGGATAATCTGAGCTTTAACTTCTTCAAACAAAAGAGGCTCCAATGTTGAAAGATAATCATCCACGTCTTTGTATGTATTTTTACGTGGCTTAGTCCAGTAGTATCTCCGTTTTTGCCTTGTTTCTTTGATTTCTACTTTCAGAAAACACAATTTATTTTTATTTTCTAAAAAACAAATTGATACGAAAAGAGAGAGAGACAGAGAGAGAGAAGAAGTAAAGTAAGTTACATCGGCTTGACTGAGGAGGCTGAAATAGTCCCAACCGAGAACAATTTTGCAGAAGCGAATAAAAGAAGCTTCTTCTTGAAGCTTGCCTTTGTCCACAGCCATGGTAACCTCACCCTCACTGGATGGAAATATTTGGTAATGCTAAAAGGGAGGGATTTGTACAGAGGGTGGTGGAGGTGATGCCGCCCGTGGAGGAGGAAAGCGGACTGAGGGTGTGTGAGGTCGGCGGGCGGGAGAGAAGAAAATAGAGCAATTTTTGGCTAATAAATAGTGAAGGCTAGAATTACAAATAGGTCCCCAACGTCAAAGCAAACCATGTCAGCTGTCCCTCTTTCGGTATTTAAACATGTTTGGCTCTAGAATTTTGAGCAGGTTTCCTAATGGGGCAATATTGGGCTGAAAGAAATTAAGGAACTCACATGTTAGATATGTGAAACAAATCATCGCTTAATCTATCTGTAATTGAGCTACAAACTATAGTCATTTATAATTTTCAAATGGTTATGGACAATGATTTAAGAAATCTGCACTTTGTAGTTAAGATGCAGTTCGAGAAAATCTTCACCCACCAAAATTAAATCGTGCCACACAATTACAAATTCAAATGTGAAACTCAAATTTAAAGGATTGGCATTGATGTATGCTAAAATTACATATTAATTCAATCATAAATAGATAGCATTTTGGCCCTAAGTGTACTTAATTGTCAGCAAATTTATACCCTTTTGGTGTTTTGTGTAGGGTGAATGAAAATGCATGAAATGTGGATGAAAAGTGATGAAAAAGGCATGAAGGGAGTTCTCAAAAGTGGCCTAAGCGATGGAAAGAAACGGAGAAAAAATCGACTCAAAAGCAGCAACGTTCATCGTCACACCTAACTGTTACAGTCATGGTGAGAGAGTGTGATCAACAACCAAGTTTCCAATGAGGCAGAGGTGAGTCACGGTCATGCTGATGACCGTGACCAAAATTGGGGAGGATGTGATCCACTCAAGGTTATGGATCACATCCGCGAGCAACGGGTGTGACCGAAAAAATCAATTTTCTAACAAGTTAGAAGTGGCCATGACCGTGACAAAAAATGATTCTAGGTCGTGACTCAGTTACAACCTTGAGTCATGGCCATGATGGTAGGGTGTGACCTGGAGAGAGAAAAATTAATGGATTGGACAAAGAAGTGAGGACCAAAGCACATTGAAGGGAGCACTTTTGGCGCAATTTTATGTAGGTTTTGTGACATGTAATGGGCTATAAATACTCTTCTTATTTGTATTTAAATGACATTCTCCATTCAATCAAAAAAACATTCTCTTTGTTCCTTTCTTTCAAGAATGTTAGTTTTTAGGGTTTGGGTCAAGAAAGAAAGAGAGAGCTTGAAGGTTGGGAATCTCCTTGAAGATGACTTAAAGGCATTCTCTACATCAAATCTTCTTCTATTTCCTCCCATTTGTGTTTGGTGACTATGTTCTATTTTAGTTTTTATTGTCTTAATTTGTTTTCTTTTATCATGGTAGCTTAGATTTGTTGTTAGGACTTACAGATGTAGGCTATTGATGAATATTTGTTATTATTATGAATGATTATTGTGTTTTATGTTCAATATTTGAAGATTGCTTAATGGGTATTGTGTTTTATGTCTTGATTTGAAACAATGCCATTGGATTTAATTTAATAACTTATTTTGATTGATTATTGTTGTGTTTGATCACCATGACTATAGTTCAGACAAACCTAGTTGATGGATCAAGAGATAAAGGCTAGGTGAGGTTCACAAGCATTAAACTTACATGATTCAGGATAGACATATTATATGAATGTGAGGTGTTTTATGAAATTCCCTAGAAGCCTAATGAGCCTAGTTTGGTTAGGTGAGGCCGAGAGGACCCTCATAGGAAATGTAGGCAAGGCTTAAATGACTTTAACAAAGGCTTTAAGTGATTTTTGTGAAGAGAGCACTCAATCCCAAAACCACATTCAATAGTCTAGCAAATAAGAATCTTAGTTGAACTCTTGAAAGTCCTAACACCTTATCAATAATTGCTTATCCCCTTTCATTTCTAACTACTTGCCTTTGTTAACTCTGCATTATTAATTAAAACCCCCCCAAAACATGTGTTTTATTGCTTTTGTTTTACTAAATGATCACATTTAGTACTCGTCCCTTGTGGATACGATAACCCAAAGAGTACTCTTTTGTAAAACTAAATCGACACTCGTGCACTTGCGGGGAGCCAATCAGACATCTGTTGCCACAAAAAATAAAACAACTCATGAAGGTCAAAGGTAGAAAAGCTTCGGGTAAGTTGTGATGATCTTTCCATCCTCGATCAAGTCATAGCTCGAGAAGTTTTCGTCGAGCCCAATATAGTCATGAGATCAAAGGATATAAAACTTCAAGAAGGACAAGTTGCTAACATCCTCGGGTGGAAATAGTCATGTAATATACATGTACCAAGTACTTAAGCATCAAGCAACATTGTCCAAATGTTTTGTATTATACAACTACTTGGTGTGGTCAACGCATGACACGTAATGGATAAGTTGCATGTTAATAACACATAATTTGGACATTTATATTGTGAAAACCATTCCTATTGGTCAAAGGAAGTTATTATGTGAAAGTGGGACATGATGCTGATGATTGCATGAAGTGTCAAGAATATGGATACAACAGTTACATGCAAAGGCTATAAGAAGAAGACTCAACTAATAGAGAAGGGATCAACATCAACATAGCACAATTATCTTTAAGTTTATCTTTACTTTTCTTTAGTCTAGTTTTTAGTATAGCCCTTATTTCCATGCAACATAGGAATAACAATAACTTAATAACAACATCATCAACTCCTTAACGAAGTTCAATTGTTTACAAAACTGTATGGTGAGTTACTCTCCCACAATTTGAATGTAGACTTTTGAGCTCTTTCTTGATTCAAACTACTCATCATCATTGTATTTTGATATTGTACTTTGAATCATCTCCCTGTATTTTGGTCATTGTACTTTGGACCCTTTATTGAACTCTAACATTTTATGTTTAATAAAATTCACACTTGTTTACACACTCATCTCTCATTTAAAGTCCTAGGATGCTAGGCAACACGAACCCTTTTTCACACATGTCCGCTGTTGAGAGTGACCCACTCGAGTCAGTGAGCCTCGAAACTGAAAAAGCGGCAAACATAAAAGGCAACCACAATGGAAGACTTGTGACAAAGCAAGGACCCGAAGTGAAAATTCATCTTCTTTATGGAAAGAGAATATTTTTGCATATGTAATGAAGGATTTTCAAGTTGAATTAGAGAAGACAAGCCAATGCCTTCAAGCCGAATTAGAGAAGACATGTCAATAGACGGTCAAACAATTCATGGAATCCTTTGAAGTCAATGTGCAAGATGTGGAAAGACACATTGAGCAGAGGTTAGAAAGCTCAACAAATGTCCACGAATTGGAAGAATCCTTTGATGCCAAAGCCCAAGATATAGGGAGATACATCAAGCAAATGTTAGAAAAAAGTACCTAAAGTCCATATATTGGGTAAAAAAGAGATTCCAACTTTTGGCAAAGTAGTAGGGAAAGAGTTATTGGTTCTTTTGGAGCCAAAATTTGAAGAGCTCACTAATATAAATAGAGAAATTTATGAGGAAAATCAACGATTGATCATTGCATTAAAACAAAAAGGACACATTGATAAGAGTTGTAATATCCAGTATTTCTATAACACATACATGTATGAGGGAAATTGTTTGGCAAATAATAGGAGTGTAATCGAGCCGGGTAGAGTTTTGGAGTGTTCAATCTTAGCTCGACTAAATTTTTTGAGCTCGAGTTTGAACTCGAGTTCTTCTTCGAACTCAAAACTTGTTCAAGCTCGGCTCGTTACAAAGCTTGCGAGCTCACGAGCTTGTTCGCGAGCTTTTCAAGCTCAGTTCAATAAAGGCTCAAATAAAATCATAAACCATATTTCAAGTTCAAATTGGACAAAAGTTCTAAAAATAATACATTTAAGTTTAGATTTGTTCAATAAAATCATGTTGAGTATGTAGTTGAACAAAAAACTATTAGAAGTTTCAATTTGTTTCTCAAATTCAACATAATATTGGACATTATGTGAGCATACTTGTACTTTTATAGGCATAGTCGATTAGTACAAACTTGCACTTTTGTTGATGCAGCTGAAATATTAAATAATATTCCAAACATAAGTTTTTTTTTTTCATAATTTAGTTTAAAACATATGTAAACATATATACATTTATATATACATATACATATACATATACATATACATATATATATACATATACATATACATCTACATATACATATACATACATATACATATACATATACATATACATATACATACATATACATATACATATATATATACATATATATATGTTTATATATATATATATATATATATATATATATATATATATATATATATATATATAAACAAGCCTATAACTAAGTTTGTTCACAAGCATTGTTCATGAACATATAAACAAGCCTGTTCGCAAGCTTTTCGAGCCGAGTTTTTGAGTGTTCAAGCTCGGCTCATTTATTAATTCGAGCTTAAAATCTTGTTCAAGCTCGGTTCATTTATTAACGAGTCGAGTCATGAGCGAGCTTTTATCGAGCCGAACACCGAGTAGCTCGCGAATAGCTCAGCTCATTTACAACCCTAGCAAATAATATGGATGTCACAATGACAACTCACATTCAAGAAGTCAAGTCAATAGTGCCCCAACCTCCCGAGATGCTTGGGTATGATCCTTTTCATGCTAGGCTTGCCGATTAAAAAATTGAACCGACAAGGTTGGTCAAACCAATTTTGGACACGACCAATCGAAATTAAAATAGTATATAGTAATAAGTAATAACATGAGCACACCAATGAAATTGTTGGAATTAAAGCCACAAGAAAACGTCGGGATGGGGCTCATTGTTGGAATTTAGTTTGGTTATAAAAAGGAAGTTATCGAGCTTGGCGTTATTAAAGTAGTCATGGGAACTAGTGTTGATGGAGTAAAATTGGCATGTTTAAGGGCCAAAAATTATGTATACATATATTTAATAAGATGAAAGTTAATTATTTGGCCCAAACATATGGATAAGCCAATTTGTTTTCTTGGCTAATTCAATGAATGCACTCATCAAGTTAGTCTTATTAATGGAGAGAAATTTGTGTAATGACTCAACATAATATGAATTGTTAATGATCATTTAAGTGATCTTTCTTTCACAAGTTCACTATATTGGTTGAATTGACAATTCACATTCATTGGTGTTGTTGGCCCGAAATGGCAACCCAAGAGGGGAGTTAATTGGATTTTTGACTTTTAAAACTTGTTTAAAAATGATTTTGCAATTATCAAAATATTCAAAATAAGCAAAAGCAAAGTAAGAACAATTTATCCAATTCACACAAATAATAATATAAATAGAGAATGGATAGAGAAATCAAATCTGCGATGTATAGTGGTTCGACCCTCTTAACCTACATCCACTCCTCAAGCTTCCCCTTGAGAATTTGAATCCACTATAGCTCTTGCTTAAAAGGGTGCAAGATTAAACCTCTACAAACTCTTGCTTCAATGGTGCAAAATTAGACCTCTACAACCTCTTGCTTCAATGGGTGCAAGATTAAACATCTACCAATACAACCCTTGTTTTCTAGACAATCAAGAAAATTTGACTCTCTCAAATACAAAGATATTCTCAATAAGGAAGAATGAATTTTATAATAAACACTCTCAAACAACAATGAATTTGCAAGTGTAAAACCCTCTTGAGAAGCGTATGAATGATTTGCAAGATTGAGCACAAGAAAGCTTAATGTTGTTGTAAGATGTTTGCCAATGGTTAACAACTCCTTCTCTAATGTATCTTGAATGTATTTATAGCTTTTCAAGTCGATATGGCCATTGGGGTAGATAAAATAGCCATTGGAGTGCATTTATAGCCGTTGCAATATTCTGGAATAATGACTAACTCAAGTTAGATAATTTGATAACTCGAGTTATATGACCCCTGAATAACTCGAGTTAGATAATTGGTTAACTCGAGTTATATGACCCCTGGATAACTTGAGTTGGACATTTGGTTAACTCGAGTTAAATTTTCATGTCTGATGATATGAATTTTTCTAGACACTTTGGTTCTTCTGTGTAGCTTGTTAATTCGAGTTGTATCTTAGTTTACTAGAGTTAGACTAGAACGACCATCCTAAGACACTCAAGTATCAAGCTCAATTTTGTTCATCATCAAAACACAAAGGGATCCAATTGTTAACCACCCTTGGTTCAACATGTGTCGCCATCATATATAATATTGTAAACTATGCCCTACCAAGCTGCAATGTTGATGCAAGTAGCGAGTTACCATGGAGGAATAAGCAGTGAGTAAGCGGACAAAGTATCTCCAAGCTCAATCCCTGAAGCAAAAGGAGTCCCACCATTGAGATTAATTTTAAGGCCGATAAGTGACTAGTTCAACTGTCCAGACAAGTAACATTTACTTGTACAATTCGGGTTCTTGGTTTTCTATTTGAATTTGGTAAAGACAAAAAAAAAAGAATAATCCTAATCCCTTAACACATTAAATGATAAAATAAGTAGTTAATTTGCATAAAGGGATGTGATGATTGGTTTATTATTTTAATTGGATTGGAGGAATTATCTTATATTTTGTTGACATAAATATGTGCATTGTGGGGTCAAATTATTTACTCGAGGTATCGTGCATCAACACCCTAGTAACATACATCCATTAGTATCCAATAATAAATTCATTAGACATAGTCTTGCATGACTCGCCCATTTTGGTAATTGAATTTGCATGTCTATAAAGACATGCGACTTTGAAAATGCCAACTGGTGGGTTCTGAAAATTAATTTGCATGGATAAGAAAACAAAGATAATTCTATAATCATGCAATATTAAACCTCGGAGTATAAAAGCTTTGGTTAGCTAAATATTTTTCTAGTACTGTTGTCAATGAGAAATAAGCCACGATCTCCACATTTGCATTTTCTAAAAATATTTATGGGAACGGTTTGGCCAAGGTTCCTTTGTTATACTGTCTCAAGGCTTTGTGTTGAACTTGATTGTAAGTCACAAGGAAGCTCAAAGTGTATTTTTCACTTGAAGCTCGACGATGACATTTACCAAGAGTTAGATGGTTTTACGATATTGTCAAGAAAGACTTAATAACATTAAATAGCACAATCTTTACTCGTTTTTGCACTTATGGTTCAACCTTTTAAAAATTACACTCAATAACACTATATTTGTGATTTTTTGCATTCATGGCACAAGTTAGTATTTTCGTTAAAGAAAAATGAAAATTGATGGCGTGGCACTGACGTCGTGATGACTATCACTTGAAAACTTACGGCCATGTCATCAGTTTTCTTTTTTTTAACGAACATACTAACTCGTACCACGAATGCAAAAAAAACAAAATGTAGTGCTATTGGATGTTATTTTCGAAAGGTTGAGCCATAAGTGCAAAAGCGAACAAAGATCGTGCTATTTAATGTTGTTAGGCTGTCAAGAAAAGACTCGTGAACTACAATCTTCATAGTTCATATAGTCCACTTGACCAAAGAGATTTGGTCGGCCTTGACAGTATGCACCTCCGAACTTGTTCTTCACTATTAGGTGACGTGTCAAATGTTTTACTTTAGACCTCGAGGGTTAGGTATCAATCTCAATGGATGTCATAGTGTCAAATGAGAGTAGTGTAAGTTAAACTTGAATTTATAACTTGCGTTCAGGACATAAAAGGTTACTATCACTACTGAACTCGAAGGTTGTAGACAAACATTATAGTATTTATACTAAAATGTTTGATTATCTCTAGCTTGGTGAAAAAAAATTGTCAAAACGAGAAAATTGCTTGCATATGTGTGGACTTTTACAAATTATATATATATATATATATATATATATATATATATATATATACAAGCAATTGTAGTTCCCATGTTGGAATGTTGCAAAACAAATGGCTAAGTATGTGTCCTTCCAAACCTTGCTAAGGAAGTGTCCAGAAACTTCCCATATTGGATCAAGGATGGCTGCCTTCTGGAAGCTTCCAGGATGTGTTGCCTGTAAGCCCAATATGTCAATCTAATAGGGGGTGAATTGGATTCTTACTAGAAATTTAAAACCTTTGAAAACTTTTCAACACTTTTTGTCAAACAAAACAATAGCTTAATCCAAAACACAAATACACAAAAATGAAATTAAAGAGATGAAGGGTTAGAGAATCAAAGCCCAATTTTATAGTGGTTTGGTCCTCCTAGACCTACATCCACTTCTCTAGAACCCTAGAGAATTTCAATCCACTATCTCCTCACTTTTGGGTAGAGGGAAACCATTACAACCATTTGTTTTTGCATGCTCAACAAACAAAACCGTTACATCTTATTTTTATGGGCTCAACAAGAAAACCGAACTTCTAATTTTTTAGGGCTTAGTTAGAAAATCATTCACCACTAGTTTCTAAGGCTCACTAGCAACCACTTTTGTTTTTCTAAGGCACAACAAGGAGACCTATCTATCCTGAGCAAATAGCATTGCTTGTTACAAAAACAACCCAAGATATAGTAATATCAAGTTCACACAAACCCAAAAATGTGATAGCAAGTAAATAGCTCAAATTGGGTTAGAAATGTAGAAATAAAAGAGAGAATGAATAGCAAACTTAGCAAAGGTCTCTCTCTTTATTCTCATGATTTGGACGTCTATTTATAATTACTCTTATGAAAATAGCCATTGGAAACTTAAAGGAGCCGTTGTGAGAGAATATAAAATTTTTTCCTTAAATGATGTCATAGCCTTCTACATGTGTAGCCACTATCTATGTGCATAACATGTTAATCCAACTGAGTTCTATGTGCATTGCTTGCAGGTCTACGTGCTTTGTCTGAACTCCAGTGGTCACTGCCTTGTGTGAATTAGCATCTACGAGCTTAGCATAATCACTTTGTGTGTAGGCTTCATTATCTACATGCATTGCCAATTCTTCTAGGTGCTTTGACGGATACCATTCCAAGAACTCACCTTTGATTCTCCACATCATCACATGTGTTAGAGAATGTTCAAATTCAAGTCCTGAGTACAGTCTTAACTTTTTCGCATATGTGTGCTTGTCTACGCACTTGGCATGCTTACTACGTGCGCATATAGAATTCTTCAAAAGTGATGCCTTTACTCATCTACACACATTAAACAAAAGATATGTGTGCCTCTGACTTGTCTTGTGTTCCATTTTCAGCTTTCATTGCAACCTGACTACACGCTTTGAGCATTAATCTATGCATAGTTTAGTTCTACTTTCAGATCTGAGAGTTATGCAATCATCTATGTGCGTTGGACACCTTCTACGTGCATAAAGAGATCGTAGAGCTTTCTGCCTTCTGATAACACATGTTTACATGCATTGCATATGGCTCTACGCGCATAGTGTCCAATCTTGCATGCGCCAATGTTCGTAGATCCATCTAGAGAGTACATTGTTGCCACAAATCAATTGATTTGCATCCTTGCACCTCTTTCATGAATGTTTTGTACACATCATCATCAAAACTGAACTCAATACTGCCTACAATACATCATTCAACCAAACTTCAAAAACTTCTCAAAATCTTGCTAATTGAGTAGAATGCTGGAGAAGCTTTGTAAATAGAGATTTGTATAGAAAATTCTAGATCAAACAATTGTTGCCACACATTGAGGAGGTGCAAAGCTTATATAAAAGGCCACCCCTCTCATTTGAAAAGTTGAGTTGAGAAATTGTACAAAGCCTCACAGTTTGGCAATTCTAAGTGCTTAAGACTCACTCTCTATTAGACCCAAACTTCTCATTGCCTAACCTATTCGTCCCACTTCACTCAAAACTAACTCTAATGCTTACTTAGTTCTATTTGACAAGCAAGATAGACTAAGTGTCGCTGAACTTAGCTAGTGCTAAAGGCTAAGATCGTGACAGGTGGTATCAAAGCAAAGGTATCATCATAGGTACCTCCAATTTTGTTTAAGAAAATGGCAAGTGAGGAAGTAGTTATCGCTAATAGCATAAAGAAGCAACACATCGAAGAGGCTCGTGGGCGAGAGGAACAATGCATCCAGCCCAAGCAAGGCAAGCATAATGCCCCAACGAAGGAACAATTGGATTCTCGAGTTGCTGAACTTAAGAAGAGCTTGGCTAATGTCACCACAACCATTGGCAAGCTAAACAATCAAGTGGACAACCTAATCCACGAGAATGTGGAGATCTCTACGGCTACCAAGTCGATGATCGAAAAACTTAATAGAGCTTTTAAGGGAGGACTACACTCCCTTACTCAAGAGTGTGCCGACCTACGAAAAACTCTTCAAGATGAAATGCAAGAGTCTAATAGGGTAATAAACACCATACTTCGAGACAGTCCACCCTTAACAAGCATAACTACTATGAGTACTTTCACCCCTTAAGGATTGAATGTCCATAAGCCTATTATGTACAATGGCAAGCAAAATGCTACCATGGTAGAGAATTTCATATTTGGCCTTAAATAGTACTTTGAAGCCATAAGACTCACTAACAACTTCATAAAGACCAACAACGCAGCCATCTTCTGTAGGGATGTGATGTAATTATGGATGGGATATGATGTAACAATTTTCTTACTCGAGTAACTTTTGAATCAGTGTATCTCTTAGAAACAACACTTACTCGAGTAACTTTCTTTTTTAATCGAGTAACTCATATTTTAACTTTTACACACTCGAGTAACTGTCATTTTACTCTAGTGATTTTAACAATCAGTAGCTTTCTGGAACTTGAACTTACTCAAGTAACTTTGGAACTTACTCAAGTAACTCTTGAACTTTTGTCTTTTGACATTTCTTTTTGACTATATTTTTGTTCATCATCAAATCATAAGAGAATCTAAATATGAACTTCCATTGGTTCAACATTCTCTACCATGTGACCACGATGCTAGTTGTGAACTCAGTTGGAAAGCATGCACTAATATCATCAATTTATGGCATGTTAGACATATGTAATTATCATTCATAAAGCTATGTGTAGTGTGTCAACCTGGGAGGCAGTCTTATGTAAATCAATTGAATAATGGAATTGTTGATATATTGTTATGTCTAAAGCGAATAACATGTGTAGTTGCTAAATGTTGCTAATTTTTTTCTTTATTAAGCATGCCCATTAGAGAAAATGTTGAACCAATGGTGGTTAATATTTGATTCCTTCTATGTTTTGAGTAATGTACAAAACTTAATAAGATTATCTTGATGAACGAAAACAAAGTCATAACCAATGAAAACCAAGAAAAGTGAAGAAAATCATGTTATAGAGTCTACAAGTCTAACCAAGAAAAGCTATCAACATAAAAAAATGCTTCATGATTGATTTCCAATGGGTCTCTACACTATTCCAACGGTATAATCAACTTGAAGGGTGTCTCAAACGCTATAAATAGAGACTTGATGGATAGAAATAAGTACCTAACTCCTTGCTATAACAATTCTTCTTTTGGTGCTTAAAAATAAGTTTTGTTGTGGGTATTTTTGTTTCATTTGTTTACACCAAAATCCCACTATTTTGATACTCATTTGTAATCCTTATAAGAGTTCTGTAAACACTTTGAGTTAGTGTCAAGTTGGTTGTTAGCCTTTTAAAACAATTTTGTAAGGGCTTTAGAGGTGTGAGCCTAGATACAAATCAACCTTGGGTCCTTAGAGATGTGAGCCGGCAATCAACCTTGTGTTAACTGCAATCAACCTTGTTGTCAGGCTTTGTTGGATTAGGCCGAAATCAATTATCGTATATTGAATTGGGAAAATCCTAAGTGATAAACTTAAGTAGTGGATGTAGGCATCGAGAATTAGTCGAACCACTCTAAATCACTTGTGTTCATTTTTCTTCTCTAGTCTCAACAATTCAACCAAGTAGACTGCAAACATGCTCCAACATAAAAGATCCTTGCTGTTTTGTCTAAGGGAAAAGGAGGGGGCATCTATTACAATAAAAAATAAAACAAGCCATCAAGGTTTAAGGTAGTAAGGATTCATGCACGTTGTAATTATGGTACATCCTTGAGTAAGTCATAGCTCGAGATGTCTCCGTCGAGCCCAAGCTAGTCATAAGATTGAAGGATATAAAACTTCGAGAAGAGCAAGTTGCTAACGACCTCGGTTGGAAATACTTGAGCAATATGCATGTACTAAGTCTTTAAGCATCAAGCAATAGTGTCCAAATATCGTATATTATAAGGCCACTTGGTGTGATTAATGCATGACATGTAATGGATAAGTTGCATGTTAATAAGCCATAATTTGGATAGTTATATTGTGAAAACCACTCCTATCAAAGGAACTTATTATGTCAAAGTGAGACATGATGTAGGCGGTTGCTTGAAGTGTGGAGAACATGGAGGTAATAGTTACATGCAAAGGCTATAAAAAGAAGACTGAACTAATGGAGAAGGGACCTTCAACATCAACACAATAGAATTATCTTTACATATATCTTTGCTTTTCTTTAGTCTAGTCTTTAGTACAACCTTTATTTCCATGCAACATAAGAGTAGCAGCAATTTAACAACAACAACATCATCATCAATCTCTTGACAGAGTTCAATTGTTATGAAGCTATGTGGTGAGTTACTCTGTCACATTTTGAATGTAGACTTTCGAACACTTTCTTGGTTCATACCACTCATCTCCATTGTACTTTCATATTGTACTTGGAGTCATCTCCCTATACTTTTATCATTGTATTTTAGACCTTTATTGTGCTCTGGCATTTTATGTTTAATGAAAGTTGTACTTGTTTGCGCACTCATTTCTGATTTGAAGTCCTAGATTGCTAGGCAATACGAACCCTTTTTCATGCATGTCCATTCTCAAGTGCACAAACAAGTATGAATTTCATTGTGGCTTTCTTCTTTAACAAATGAACCTCTTCTTTAACAAATGCTAACAAAATTTTTGGTAAGCTTTGTAGGCCAAAAAAGCGGCTAACAAAATTTTTCTTAACCATTTTTAAATACTACCAGACACATTTACACTATGGATTTCTTCTTTAACAAATGAACCTCTTTTTTAACATAATTGTTGAAGATTATCTACCCAGTAATGGGGGTTTTTTTAATAAGAATCGTTTATTATCTTCAATATTAGTCATCCTATCTTACATTATTTATTACAAGTCATATGGAATCATTTTATAAGAATCAATCAAATGTATCACAATATGCGAATTCAAAGCTTATAGGCTTGTTCAACCACTTCAGATTATTCATATATTCAAATCACTCACAAACATATTTTCTCAAAACACTTTCAATATACATTTCCCCAAAATCACTGCACATAACATAATCACTTGAAGTAATATGAAATGCTTTAGAGCTCTATAAAATATTTTCAATGAACAAAACGTATACGTTTATCCAATTATTACATAAAGAACAATATAAATCCATTTGAAATTACAAAAAAAAATATACAGATGCCACTTTTGGAATGCCTCTTTCTTTGTATAAACATATTCAAATCATATCAATGAAATCAAAATATAGTCTATCATATCTTTATTGTTAACTATCTTGCAATTAATATTTTAAATTCATTTTGTACTTTTTTGTTAAAAAGTTTTAGGCATCCACGTTGGTGTCTGAGTCCCCACTTATATTAACCCTTATTGAACTTATTCTCACTCTTTTTTGTTGCTTCTCATGTTGCTAAAAGTCAATCGTTATTGTTGTGAGGCTTGGAAACATTTAATGAAGAATAAATGTCACTTGTTCATGACTGAAAGCATACAGACAAAATGTATAAACAACGAAAATGAGCAAGGATTGAGATCCTACCTCACAATTCAGTAAGAACAGTAAGAATATAGAATCTTAGCAAGCCTATCTAATTGAACTACGAATGACAACAACCAATATTTGCTAAGTCTAAGTACCTACCGACCAGGGTGACTAAAGAAGAAGAGATGTCTTCTTCCTTCTTGCTCCTTATGAAAAACTTGAGTTTGGAGGGAGAGGGTGAGAGAGACATTTTGAAGGGAGAGAAAATGAAAGAACACTTTTTTTTTCTTTTTCCTTCTTTTTCCCTTTTCTTTTCTTACATAGATGTCAAGTAAGAAAGGAAAAGAACATTCTAGAATTCTCTAGAATCTTAGGCTCCATTATTGGGCTTCTTAATTAATTGGGCTTGCTAGGCTCAACTTAGAAGCTCATAACAAATTATTTGTCGGTTGGGCTCATCAATTAGCCCGGTAACTGGCATACCCTTCTCCACCCATTAACACATGGGTGGACCCGTTTTTCCAACATCTCCCGCTAGCACATGACGGTATGACACATCATTATGAAACATGGCTAACACTTACATAACCATGCTCGATCCCTTCGTCATATAGACAAATAGACTGTGCAACCAGCATACGTCAAGAGTACAGGCACTATACACCTATTAAGGTCGTATAATGATCTTGACTAACATATCCTACTGTTCTTGTGTCTTGAATACAAGCTCTAACCTGTAAATGAAATTTATGTATGCCTCCTTCTTGAATGTTTTTCACAATCGTTGCTTTCACTCTTACTTCTAATCTCAAGGAAGCTTTATTCGTGTTCACATATCATGACAGACAATGATAGACGCCTATGCAAACATTGAGACTAGTGCAAAGCATCATTAAAAATGATCTTCCCCTCTTACATTAGACGATCCACTTTAGCCAAGTTCACTTGCTCAGTATATCATGCTTCGTTGAATCAATCATGACCATTAATTGTATACTAAAGTAACCTCACTCAACTAAGTGTTTTAAATATGTCAAGGGTCTTAAGGGCTGAGCTAGTAAGAACCGTATGTTCACGGTAGGGTCTCACACTAGGAAAAGCAGGATCATTATGTATAATCTTTTCCATCCATATGGTCGTATATAGCACACATGGTAGAATCATGTGTTGTGGTATTCTATTATTCCCTTGGAGGATCACATGTTTATAAAATTTATTAACACCATATAGTAGCTTCATTTAAAATTTATTTTTCCATTTTAACCTTAATCCAATACTTAATAGGATTCTTTTAGATAGAATACGCTAAAACAATCTCAATTTTAGCGTAAAATCATTTAATGATCAACATAGGAGTTTATCCTATGACGTATGTTTCTCTTCATACGACTTATCTTGCCTTTTTACAATGATCTCATAATTGTAAGATGTAAGATGGCTTCTTGATTATGAACACAATATTGACTTCATGCTCAAAATTAGTCTCATCTTAGTCCTTGTCTCATGTTGCAAGACTAAGGTAAACACCCATGTGAGTGGGTTATTTCTCTGTCCAACATGCTCTTCTACTAACGAATGTGTACTCACAACATTCTTATATGTGTATTGTGAACAAAATTTTTTAAAGAAAGTATGATTTTATTAATGAAATCAAAATCATAATAAAGAAATGCAAAGTATTGTTTTACAACCTACGCATACCTAGAAAGACAACATGTTTGATGAAATCATCTCTAACTAAGGGTTTAGTAAATGGATTCTCATATAGGAATATACTCTAAATTCACCTCTCCTTGTGAAACTAGATCTTTAACAAAATAATACTTGATCTCGATATGCTTAGTTCTTTCGTGGTACTTAGGGTCCTTAGAGTAAGTAATCGATGTTTGACTATCACTATAAATAGTCAAAGGGTCTTGAGAGGCTGTTAAACCCAAGTGGTTAAGAAGCCTATTTAACCAAACAGCCTTTTGCACTACGATAGACGTAATTATGTATTCAACTTCCATAGTAGACGATGCTACCCTAGTCTGGTTCTTGCTTCTCCACGACACAAATTCATTGTTTAGCAAGAATGCATATCTAGAGGTGGATTTTATCTCATCCACATCTCTGCACATGCCTGCATCTATGTATCCTCTTAAGCGTAGATCTTTCCCTTGATAACATAGTGCGAAATCAGCAGTGCCCTTCAAGTATTGTACAACTCGATTTATTGCTTGCCAGTGCGATATTCCAAGATTTGACTGGAATCTTCTTAACATGCCAACTGCAAAGTAGATATTAGGTCTGGTACACATCATTACGTACATTAGGCAACCAATGACATTGGCATATGGAACTTTCTTCATTCATTCCTTCTCTTTTTTTTTTTTGTTTGTGGACACTTATTATAGCTAAGTTCGTGGTTCTTAGCTATTGGGGTTGCCACGGGATTGCAGTTTTGCATGTAAAATCGTTCCAAGACTTTCTCGATGTACCCATTTTGTGAAAGAGATACCAACTGCTTAGAACGACCTCTTGAGATTTTGATCCCAATGATATATTCTGCATTTCTCATGTCTTTCATTTCAAATCTGGTCAATAACCAGTCTTTAACACCTTTGATATAGGTCAAATCATTACAAGCAACAAGAATGTCATCTACGTATAACGTTAGAATAACAAACTTGTCTCCCGACTGTTTAAGGTATACATAATGGTCTTCATCGATCATTTTAAAATCGTATAAGATAATCACCTCATGAAAGTGAAAATACCATTGCCTTGAAGATTGCTTGAGACCATAAATAGATCTCTTCAACTTGCAAACTTTATGCTCGCTGCCAGGGACTATGAAACCTCCAGGTTGTACCATGTACATTTCTTCGTCCAGTTCCCCGTTGAGGAACGCAATTTTTATATCCATCTGATGTAACTCGAGGTCCATATCCGCAACTAATTCTAAGATCAACCTTATTGATGCAAATCTTACAATAGGTAAGAAGATCTTGTCGCAATCGATTCCATCCTGTTGCATATACCCCTTTACGACTATATGACTTTTCCGCTTTACTACACTTAATCGTATGTGTCCACTTATTCCCAATGGCTTTTCGGCCTTCGGGAGTTCAACCAATTCTCACATTTGGTTTAAACTCATAGATTTCATTTCTTGTTCCATTAACTTAATCCATTCTTCCTTACTTGGGATTGAAGAACCTATCGGATGTTTATGGGTGCTTCCTCGTCTAGTGGGATTATAGCTAAGAAAGCTTCACTCGATTCTTCTATTGAAAAATGTTGTCGTGGAAATTTAGCTCTCACCAACTCACGTGGTAGTTCTACCTCTTGATACACGAATCGCATGTATTCATCAAGAATTGGAATACATTTTGCTTTTTTACATGATTTTGACTCCCACTCAAAATAAAATTCATACTCCCACTCGAGTTAGGATCAGGATCATCCAAACTTTCTTGAGGTGGAAACGCTAAACTTTCATCCTCGACCGCAAAATCTCTCCCACTCAGATGGAATGATCCTTAATGTTCAGATTTTTTGTCTCATAGAAGGTGAAGTCCTTGAGGTTTAAGATATAAGTTGTTTTTAACAACGCATCTCCCCAAAACGAGATTGGTAAGTTGGCTTCAGACATCGTAGATCTTACCGTATCAAGGAGTGTTTTATTTCTTCTCTCCGCTACATTGTTTTGTTACGGGGTCCTAGGGATTGACAATTGGTGTTCAACTTCCCTTTCATCACATAATGCCTTGAATTCCTCAGACAGGTATTCCTGATCATGATCAGTTTTTGAGGCCTTGATTTTTCTATCTAGTTGATTTTCAACTAGACTCATAAATCGTTTGAAATAACTTATCGCTTCAAACTTATGGGAAATCAAATAGATGTGACCATAGCGTGTATAGTCAGTTATATATGAATGTGATGAAGTAGTAAGCTTCATGTCATGTTCTCACATTCAATGGTCCACAAAGGTCAGAATGGATAAATTATTGGACATACACCTCACGTCTTGTACTTATGTGGTCAGTCGCTTCTAAATCAATCACCCATTGAGGATGATAGATAGGAATACGAAAATTAACACAGAAGTATAATTTAAACATGAGTAAAGGTTTTGTACCTTCATAGGAGCATTGCAATCTTTAGCAATGTGCCCTCTCTGTTGGCAGTTGTAGCAGTTTATCTTTGAAATGTGAAACTTGCTGTCACGACCCATTCCCGGGACCATGACCGGCGTAAGAGGTGAACCGTTTATGGGAGCCCAGCTCATCCCGCACAAGCCTTAGAGAACAGAACATTTACCCAATAATCATATTTAAAGAAATATGAAAAACAAATAAAGGTTTAATCTTTATGTATTAAAAACAAACATATGTAATATAAATTGTGAAAATAATTTCAAATTAAAACATTTGAAATGTCTGAAACAGTAATAGAAACAAAAAAAATCCCACAGGAACATGGTGTGGAGCATCTACAAATTATACAAATGGGACCCGAACAAAAGGGCACTAACTAAAACTGCTAAAATGCATCACTAGGTACTGAATGCTGAAAAAATCTCAATCAACCAAAATCACCTGCAAATAAGAATACAGGAGAAAACACAAGAAGAAAGGGGTAAGATCCCTTAGTGAGGAAACGACATTTCAGAGCGGCTTTAGGCATCACAAAAATCGTTTGAAAATGTTTAAAAATATTGCACGTAGATATAAGTATATATACGTATACATGCTAGATACCAAATAGTAGTTTCGAAATTCATTTTGAAATTCTTCACAACCACAACAATAACAGGGATGCAAATGTACAAAAATATTTATTTGAAGACGTAAGTAATAAAACGTGCAAAAGTTCTTAACAAGCATTTATGCTAAAGTTCATCATTTAGAACAAAAATGAAAATGTTATCAGAGTCAAACATTTATCATTTGTATCAAATCGAAAACATTTTCAAAGCCACAAATAATGCTATGCATATATCATACCAAATGATATCTAGAGCTGATTATCAATGATCATATGCCCGTATTATATTAGAACTTTTCTGACTTGATCAAATAAAAATAAACTAGCAACCTTAAGAGTCTAAAAAGTATCTGACTCAAAAGGGCTAACAACTGACATTCTTAAGGGTTCTAAATAGTACTCCGTCCACCCTAAGGGTCTCAAGACTGTAA
>CAODLS010054913.1:0-10622 GCA_948243855.1 Flueggea neowawraea | reverse complement strand
TTGAAATTCATTCAAAGCAACTATGCTCTTCTAGTCTTCACTCCATCTCCTATGTATCCAATTATTTGCTCAATTGGATGATCTTTTACTCTAGCCCAATCTTTTGGAAGTGAAGTTGATGCACCCTCTTAATTTTTCTTTTCTTCATCGTTTGTGGGTTCTTCATTTATGTTTAGTTCCTCTAAGTCTTTTTGAATTTCATGATCATCACTCTTTTCCAAAGCACCTACATCATCATCAACAACTACCTTTCTCGAGGGTGAGATCATATCATCAAATTTAACATGAATAGATTCCTAAACAACTTTAGTTCATGATCATCACTCTATTAGTGGAATATCCTAAGAAAATTCCTACATCCGATTTTGCACCAAATTTTCCTAAGTTGTCTTTGCCATTGTTCAATATAATTACTTTGCAACCAAATGGATAAAAATAAGAAATGTTAGGTTTCTTACCTTTCCATATCTCATAAGGAGTTTTCATTTGATCCCTTCTTAGATGCACCCTATTGATGATGTAGCAAGTGGTATTCATCACCTCGACTTAAAAATATTTTAGAAGATCGTATTCATTTAGTATCATTCTACACATCCCTTCTAAAGTTTGATTCTTCCTTTCAACCACTCCATTTTGTTGTGGCATTCTTGGTGCTGAAAAATTATGCTCCATTCCATGCTTGTCACACCAATCTTCAAAGGTATTGGATTCAAATTCACCTCCTTGATCGGTTCTAATGGCAATAATAGACTTGTTCTTTTCATTTTGAACCAATCTACACCACTTAGCAAGCTCATTAAATGTATCACTTTTATTTGTAAGGAATCTAACCCATGTAAATTGAGAAAAGTCATCAACAATCACTAAGGTATATAATTTACCAGCTAACCTAACATGTCTAGATAGTCCAATTAAATACATATGCACTAATTCTAATATCCTAGATGTAGAAATCTCTTTTTTTAGTTTAAAAGAATTTCTAGCATGTTTACTTCTAATTCATGGCTCACACAAATGCTCTTTCATAAATCTCAATATTGGTAAATCTCTAACAACATTATTTTTTACAAGTTTTGAAATCAAAGGCAAAGATGTATGTCCTAGTCTTCTATGCCATAAATACACATTTTCATCCAAAGAAATCAAACATTTTTCATTAAAGATGATGCATCATGCAAATTCACAACAAAAATGTTTCCATGCCTTAAACTAATAAATGCAAATTTGTCATCTTTTAAAACAATGCAATGAGATATTCAAATCTAACATCATAATCCAAATCACACAATTGAGAAACACTTAACAAGTTGTGTTATATTCCATCAACTAAATAAACATTATCAATGGTTGGTAAATGTTCCTTACCCACTTTACCAATACTAATTATTTTACCTTTGTTGTTGTCACTGAATGTAACATGTCAATGATTCTTCATTTTGACCTGAAAAATAGGTTTTTGTCTCCACTCATATGCCTTGAGCAACCATTATCATTGTACCACATGCTTGAGAATACTTTAGTTTTGACTTGCACCTACAAAAGCAATAATTTTTATTTTTATTGGTACCGAAACAACTTTGGGTCCTTTAGTGTTAGTCACAGGGACCAAGTTTGGAAGAGTGGATCCTTTAGGATTCCACATCTTCTTCACCTTGATTTTCCTTCTCAAGCTAGTGCAACAATGAACATTATGACCAACCTTCAAGTATCTTGTACATGTAGGCAATCTCAAGTTCAAAGAATCATTTTTATTTTGTTTAGAAAATTTGTTTAATAAAAATGATTCTCTTTCATAAGGATCACATCCTAAGCCATGTTTGGACAAAAATCTTTGTAAAGAAAGAAATTTTTCAAAATTTTCATTGCCACAGGAAAATTTGTTAATAACATATGAAAATTCTTTTTGAATTCTATCAACCTCATCTTTCAATTTTTGTTGTTCAACCAAGTAAGATATATGATCAATAGAAACACCATTAAGATTTTCTAACAAGGCCTTATTCTCAATTTCCAAAGATTTGTTTTTCTTTTTAAAAACCTTGTTAAGTTTGAAAATCTCTTTAAAATCATTGCTCAAAGATTCAAATGCATCATCAAGTTCTTTATGAGAAAAAGAATTTACCTCATCATTATCCTCATCATCACTTGAGTAAGAGCTTTGAGCCATGAGTGAAAGGTTGACTTCTTCCTTGACATCATCATCATCTTCCTCACCATTCCAAGTAGCAACAATGACTTCCTTCTTCTTGCTCCTCTCATATTGTGGTTTAGAGTTAGGAACTCTACAATCTTTGGCATAATGGCCTGGTTTGCCACACTCGTACTAGTCATCATCATTCTTCTTCTTGTTGTAGGATGAGTTATTCTTGTAATCACCCCTTGCTCCCTTTTTGAGATCCTTATTCCTTCTTAACAACAAGATTTTGTATCTCCTTATGTTTTTGGCATAGAGAGCTACCTCTTCATCTTCTCCATCATCTTCATCCTCCTCTTCATCACTTATTACTTCCTTTGTTTTGAAAGCTAAATTCTTCTCTTTGGGTTTGGCCTTTGAGTTTCTATTCTTCAACACAATCTCATAGTTAATGAGAGAACCAATTAAAGCACTAAACTCCATTTTGTTCAAGTCTTTTGACTCCATAATAGCCGTAACCGTTGCATCTCATTCCTGTGGCAATGACCTCAAAATCTTCTTTACTTTATCACTACTCAAAATTGGTCTTCCAAGAGAAGCAAGACCATTAGTGATTTTGAAGAATTGATCAAGCATACTAGTGATGCTTTCTCCTTCCTTCATTGAGAACAACCCGTAGTCATGCAACAACATATTGATCCTTGTCTCCTTGACTTGAGTGGTTCTTATATGAGTCACCTCCAACATTTCCCAAATCTCTGTGGCATTTTCACAAGATAAGATTCTATTGTGCTCTACCAAATTCAATGCACAATATAAGAGTTGAGTTGCCTTTGAGTTTCTATTCTTCAACACAATCTCATAGTTAATGAGAGAACCAATTAAAGCACTAAACTCCATTTTGTTCAAGTCTTTTGACTCCATAATAGCCGTAACTGTTGCATCTCAGTCCTGTGGCAATGACCTCAAAATCTTCTTTACTTTATCACTACTCAAAATTGGTATTCCAAGAGAAGCAAGACCATTAGTGATTTTGAAGAATTGATCAAGCATACTAGTGATGCTTTCTCCTTCCTTCATTGAGAACAACCTGTAGTCATGCAACAACATATTGATCCTTGTCTCCTTGACTTGCGTGGTTCTTATATGAGTCACCTCCAACATTTCCCAAATCTCTGTAGCATTTTCACAAGATAAGATTCTATTGTGCTCTACCAAATTCAATGCACAATATAAGAGTTGAGTTGCCTTGGAGTTTGTATAAAGTTTCTTCCAATCTTCCTCACCAAAATTTTTTACTCCTTGAGTGAATCATCTTCAATCTTGGAATTTTGGGACCTAGCACAATTACCTTCCAAGTTTCTATATCATAGAATTGAAGAAAAATAGTCACCTTTTTCTTCCAAGAGTTGAAATTGAACCATCAAAGAATGAAGGACGATTTACCGCAAAACTTTCGGCGTGTGTTCCAATATTCAAAGCCATCCTTGATCTTTGACTCTTCAGATATTAACCCGCTTCAAATAAGAGCCCAAAGCTCTAATACCAATTGTTGAGTCAATTACCACACAAAAAGAGGGGGTTGAATAGTGTGGTATGTATGGCTTTGAACTTTTTTGAAATTAAATCAAGCAAATAAGAAACAACACAAGGATTTATAGTGGTTTGGTCAACTCTTTACCCGCATCCACTACCTAAGTATCACTGCTTAGGATTCCCACTAACAATCTTCTCAAGATTACAACTTCACTTTCTAGCTAAGTGAGAACTCTTACAAAGTTCTTGATTCCAATTCAAGAACAAAACCAACCTAAGAATCTACCCTTGAGTCCACTCACAATCATTCTTAAATGTTGTTTTCACAAACACTCACCAACTATATATATGCTAGTGATACAAGTAATGAAGAATGAAATTGAAGAAAAATACACTTGTATCAATAAATGAGATAATCAATGCTTTGATGCTTGTTTGTTGTAAGAATCAATGCCCAGGTGTTGTAAGTATTATTTATGTCCACTCAAGCATGTATTTATACCTCTCTCTTGATTTTGGAACATTGTGAGGCGAATCGTAGACGTTGTGGTTCAACATGGGTTGCATTTATTGTTAGAGTATGCTAATGTACGTTGTATTTTAAATCTCCAGACAATGTACGTTTTCATATTTTTTAACGTACGTTGATCATATCACAATTGCCAGATGGTGTACATTACATTATCATAATGTACGTTGTTTTAGCTCGTAAGCAACCCAATACCTTCTATATTTCGTTCGGAGTTTTCACTGTACGTTGAATCAAGCCTAACATTTGTTGACAATTATGTGATGTACGTGTCACTTTATCTTGTGTACGTTGTGCATCTTCAGTTGATCGTTGCTTTTGAATTGTCTTAATCTTCAAAAAGTACAAACATTTATTCTCTGACCGTCAAATCTTCTCTTTGTCTTCCATGCATAATGTACGTTGAAAATATGTTCTTCAACCTTCAAATGATCTTCAATTTCTCACGTGTGTATGTCGTACGTTGATGATATCAAGATGTACATTTCATATGTAAGACATATGTTGTTTTTTCACCTAAACCATCCAGTAGCCTCTGCTTGATTTTTCGTCAAATAGGACGTACGTTGTAAATAGAGATGTACATTGTATTCAAGAAAGACATACGTTGTTTATGTCAAGACATACGTTGTTTGTCTCAAAACGTACTTTAGGAAGGGAACAATCCATTTTCGATTTTATTCATCATTAAAATATAAAGGGATCTAAATGTTGACCACCTTTGGTCCAACACATAAAAGTGTTCATAGCACACCGATTTGAACTTAGTCCTGAGCCACAAACTCCTAGCCATGATTTTGGACCAATGTGATATGGATACTGACAGAGACATGATACTTTTGGTATTATGGAGTGGCTAGTTGAACATAAAAGGATCAACAAGTTTGTGACTTAATCGTGTTCGTCGCAAATATTCGATGTTTTTATAAGTAAAAATTCGCAGCTCCTTCTTTGTTGTATGTATCGATTGTTTGTATGGATCTTGGCATTTGGTAACGTGTAAAATTTTTAAAAATTCCACTGCACTTTTGGTACACATTATCCAATAGTTATGATGTTGCCTAACTATGGCAAACCATTTAAGGTGCATACAGATGCAGCAGACTATGCTATTGAAGGTGTACTCATGTAATATAGGCATCCTATTGTCTACGAAAGTCACAATCTCAATGACATCAATGAGGTATGTTGTCCAAGAAAAATAGATGATCGTCGTCGTCCATTGCTTGCTCACTGTAGACACTACTTGGTTGGCAGCTAGTTCAAGTTCTTGACAGACAATGTGGCTACAAGTTACTTTTAGACTCAAAAGAATTTAAGCCTTAAGAAAGCTTGTTGGCAAGATTTCTTGGCCAAGTTTGACTATAAGCTTGAATACAAGTCAGACGAAGCCAACGTTGTGACTGACACACTAAGCAAAAAAGTGGAATTAGATTTTGTTGCTGCTAGCACGCTCAAGAGTGACCTCTTTGACCGAATTAAGGAAGGTACACAACAAGACAACTTGGCCAAGATTGTTCTTAAGCTAGCTACTGAGGGGAAGACACGATGCTTTGGCAGAAAGATGGCGTTCTTTTCACTGTTCGCAATGGAGTCTATGTACTAAAGTGGGGGAGTTTTTATAGAGAAATTCTAAAGGAGTGTCATGATTTGGACATCCTGTTATGGCTTGAACGCTCACTCTAGTCCAGCAAAGTCACTACTGGTTGTAACTCAAGGAAGATGTGGAAGCATATGTGCGAACTTGTCTTCTGTGCCAACAAGTCAAAGTCAAGTAAAAATAGCTTGTCAGCCTTTTGGAGCCTCTTTCCATTATTGAAAGGCCATGGGAAAGCATCTCAATGGAGTTCATTATTATCTTGTCAAAATCTGACGGTTTAAGAAGCATCATGGTGATTGTGGACAGATTTAGCAAGTATGATACTTTTATACCTGCCCCAACAAATTACAAGGTGGATGAGGTTGCTCGCCTCTTATTTAAGAATATAGTGAAGCTTTAGGGCTTGCCAAAGAGCATTATCAGATTTATAAGCAAGTTTTGGCATGAGTTGTTTAAGTTGTTTGGCACAGATCTTAACTTTTCAACAAGCTTCCATCCTCAATGTGACAACCAAACTGAGAGGATAAATGCCTTTTTAGAGCTTTGCTTAAGGCATTATGTTAGTGCACACCAATGAGAATGGGTGAGGTTAATTGATGTAGCCCAATTCTTGTACAACCTCCAAAGGAGTGAGTCGACCAGCAAGAGTCCTTTTGAGATCATCATGGGACAATAGCATTTAACCCCAAATGCCATGGCTACCACCTATAGAGGAGCCCGCCCTTCGGCCTACAAATTCGCAAGGGAATGGCATGAAGAGGCAGACATCATGAGGGCATGTCTCGATAAGGTAGCAAAGCGCATGAAAAAGTGGGCTGAAACCAAAAAGCACCCAAAGAAGTACAACATTCGAGACTTAGTGATGGTGAAGATCTTACCGAATTAGTTCAAGTCTCTCTGCCAAGTGTACAAAGGCCTTGTGAGGCACTACGAAGGGTCGTTCTTAATTGTGAAGCATGTTAGTGTTGCCGCATACCAGCTCCAATTCCCCTCGAAGCTAAAGATCCATAATGTCTTCCACGTGAGTATGCTCAAGCCATACCATGAAGACAAGAAAGACCTTAGCCATGGCAAATCAAAAAGAGCTCTAACAGTTGTTGTCAATGATTTCGATAAGGAAATGGAGTGCATCCTTGTGGACTACATGATAATGAGACGAGGAGTTCCCAACTACATCAAATACTTAGTGAAGTGGAAGAATTTGCCCGCCAGTAAGGCTACATGAGAAAGAGAAGATTTTCTATGGAAATTCCCCAAACACATCAAAAATTTCTTGTTTCAAGGCGCGATGGGATGTCGCAAGATTAAATAGGAGAAGGTGTTACGACCCAAAATTGTCTAGGCTGAATTTTACCTAAGTCATGGCAAGAACGTGCTAGAATGTTGCGGAACATGCTTAGACTAAGGTGTGTGCAAGTGTGCAGCAGAAAACTCTAGAATGTGATGAAGTTTTGCAGAAAAATGGCTAAATATGTGGACTACCAAGCCTTGCCAAGAAGTTTCCAGAAACTTCCGCAACTTGGACCGAGCATGGCTGCCTTCCAAAAACTTTCGTAATGTGCTGCCTTCTCCACAACATTCTCCCAAACTCCAAAAGCTTCTCTTGCTTGCTGGAAAATCTTTGTAAATAAGATGTGTATAAAAAATTGTAGATCAAGCAATTTTAACCACATATTGAGGAGGTACGAAGCCTATATAAAAGCCACCCCCCTCATTTGTAAATCATCCAAATTGTTTAGCAATTGTATACAACATCACACTTCTACAACTCTAAGCTCTCAACACTCATTTTCTAGTAGACTTAAACCTCTTATTGCCTATGTTGATCACCCCATTTCACTCAAAACCAACATCGAGGCTTACTTAGTTGTATTTGATCGGCGAGATAGACTAAGTGTCGTGAGACTTGGCTAGCACGAAAGGCTAAGTTCGTGACACTTAGCCCTTGCATCTCTCTTTTTGTTACATCTGTAAATCATCCAAATTGTTTAGCAATCGTATACAACATCACACTTCTGCAACTCTAAGCTCTCAACATTCATTTTCTAGTAGACTTAAACCTCTTATTGCCTATATTGATCTCCCCATTTCACTTAAACCAACATCAAGGCTTACTTAGTCGCATTTGATCTGCGAGACAAACTAAGTGACTTGAGACTTGGTTAGCACGAAAGGCTAAGTCTGTGACATTTGGCTCTTGCATCTCTCTTTTAGTTTCATATCTGAGTTCTCATTTTAGTTCCCTCATGATATTTTGAAATTTTTAGGTTTTAGGTCTCAAAATTTGGAACATGGTCTGACCCTAGACTAGCTTGAAATAGGGATGAAATTGATGCCATTGAAGAGAGAGAAGGAGAATGAGTGAGTAAGAGAGTGCAATAAGTTACTTATCTAAAAAAGAGAAAAAATATATAGAAAAGAGAGGTCGGGGTGGTAGCAGAGATGAGAGAGAGAACATGAGCTTAGATTTGAGCATAGGGTGGACAAGGGTTTTGAACGTTTGATGTGGATTCGAGTATCAAAGGGCTTGATTTCACCACTTTTCTTGGTTCGTGTGGTTGTTTCTAGGACTATGTTTAATTACAATAGTGGCTTTAATTGCAGTGGTGTTAGAGATTGGGTTTGTTGTTATTGTACTGGTATTGAAAACTTATTTGGTGGTTGTTGCAAGGACAAAAAAAGGTGGTTTTGGGGTTAGGTTTGGTTGGGTTGATGACAGGGTAAAAGGAGAAAGAAGGTGATTTAAGGGTTAGGTTCGATTGCATAAGGTTTATTGGTTAACCTTTGTTGAGTTTGGTTTTGATGATGATGACAACAAAACATCTATGAAAAAAAATGCAAGTGAATTTGGTTTGAAGAGTGCCTTACTAACGTAAATGTAGAGTTAAGTGCATAAGTGCTTAGGCTTGAATTTTGGTGTTTCTCATAAATGCTTAAGAACATATTTAATCACTTAAATGGTTTAGCTATTTATGTCTAGATTTTAGTTCATCACTTAAGTTCAGATTTAACCACTTAAAATGGTTTAGGAAAGGTGCAATCTTGGAAGAACAAAATTAAGTGCGTAAATAAAAGTTTAAGCACGTAAATTTGCACTTGAAGACAAAACAAACTGTTACAACGCTCCTTGGAATTTGAATTTGAATGTCTTTGTTCAGATGACATGAGCAGAATTCAAGGTGCAATCTTGGAAATTTTGTTATGCACTTAAGTTTCAAATTCAAGTACTTAAGCATTTATTTAAGCACTTAAAAAAGGTTCTAGAAGTAGTGTAGTGTTTTTTAGGTGGGATTTATGGACTTAAGAGGAGCTTTAAGCAAGTAAATATCTGAAGATTAGAAGACTTAAGCACGTAAATTTTGCTCAAGCATGTAAATGTGATGATGTCAAAGTTGTACAGAATTTGGATTTGTCCCACAACAGTTATATTCTTGATTCCATCGGTCACAAACTTCAAAGAGGCTATAAAATCACGTATCCAATATCAAAATAAGATAGAGAATCATAGACAGACCTTGGCATTTGCTTAAGAGTAGATAGGTTTTCTTATTGAGCCTTTGAAAAACAAGTGGGTGAGGTTTTCCTTGTTTTTGCTTCCTTGGAAAAACAATAAGGTGTAGGTTTTCTAGTTTGGTTCCTACAAAACTAGAGGTATAAATGGTTTTCTTGTTGAGCCCGCAAAAACAAGGGGTTATAAACAGTTTTCCTCCACTCAGAAGTGAGGAGATAGTGGATTGAAATTCTCGAAGGGTGCTCCAAGAGTGAATGTAGGTCAAAGAGGATCAAACCACTATAAATCCAGCTTTGTTTTCTCTACCCTCAACTCATTTACTTTACTTTGCATTACTTTATTATGTGTGTGAATTGGATATTGTGTTTTCAGTTGTTTCCGCTTGTGTTTTCTCATTTATATTGAAAAGGTTTTCAAAAAAGTTTTTAATTTGCTAAAACTCCAATTCAACCCCCTCTTGGAGTGCCATTTTTAGGGCCAACAATTTTTAGAATTAAGTTGGTTAACTTTCTAGACACACACAGGCACTTAGCAGGTGGCATTTTTTAATGAGTTAGGCACCTAATCATCTTTTTGTCAACAGGAAATTAAGAATCTGATCAAAATGACTTCAATTATGACATTTCCAATATCGAGTGACAATTTCAAATAAAAAGTTGGTTAAGCGACCATTTTGAACAATGGCCCAAAACTCAGTGACCAAATATATAATTAACCTGCTTTTGTGAACCAACCTTAGTTTTATGTGTTTGGTAAATTTTAGCAATAGTTTTTATCAATGAAGTTTTTGTAGAAAAAGAGGCTTTTTGACAAAACATGTATTTGATGCTTTTATAAAAACTAGGTTTGTGAATACATACATTGCACATAATTGTTGTTTTTATAAATAATTTGAATAATTTTGTGTATTATATGACTAAATTATTATTTATTAAATAAATAAAAATGTGACATATTAAAAAAAGTATTTCAAATATAAGACTCATAAATTGAAAATTACATAAAATTTTATAATGCAATGAAATATTAGGGTGCAAGTTGGAATTCACAACTACTTAATGACATTCATAAGCATTCTATGCAACGAAAATAACAAAAACTTTTAAGCCTTGAATTCTCCCAAGGATACATGCACATCAGCATATATGATTAGGGTTAGAAGATCTACCCTAGATCCAATGCTCGAAAGTTCGGCCGTGTGAGATGTTGGTGCAGCTTTTAGTATTAAAACCTGAACCACCCTTCGTTTCTCACGTTGTCATTGCGCGAACGTGTCTAGAGGTATCCACACAAATGAACCTTTCTTGGATTT
>CAODLS010054581.1:0-10795 GCA_948243855.1 Flueggea neowawraea | reverse complement strand
GACCAATCACTCCTTAATTTATTGATAGCCCCGGGACGCTTTGCAGACTATTTCCCTAACCACTAGACAACCATTGGGACGCCCTGCAAGATTTAATCTATGGAAGCGTTAAAAACTGGAGTGACCCATATCCTAGCCAATAAAGCCGAAAAATGATGTACATTATTTAGACTAGATTACTTAGTTTCATAACATTGGAAGTTGTCCAACCACATGCATCCAAGTTATTCGCTACAAGTATTAGAACCAACGAGAACTGCTCAGCTAATTCTAAATAGCAATATATTATTTCTATCAAACAATTAATGAGCTATCAATCAATCAACAAAAATAACAATAAGAGAACTAGAGCACAGAAACTGAATAAATATTCGAAAAGCTTAATAATAGTTAAAATGAAAGTCTCACAACTATTATGGATTGAACATCGAAAATACCTAGATTAGATGCGAGTTTAATTACACATGCTTAATAGAAGAAAGCACAAAAATTTGAATATTGTTCTCTGCCCACATTCAGAGTTTCAGGAGCAAAAACAGAAGAAAAGGTCGGCAGCCACACAAATGATAGATGTTTTTATATGTGACCTTTTCAAACCTAATCCTAATTGGACTTTAATTAACAAAATAATAATAATAATAGGAGAGTATTGTTCCAACAGAAAATAATGCTTAAAAGCCTTCTAATTTCATCCAGGAGGCTCAATTCCCAAGGCCCAGAATGTTCATGCATGCGGCCCAAAACAACAGTAACAACCCAGTCAACGCATCGAATTTGATATGGTCATGTCAAATGTCGTCCAAAAGTGAAAATCGTCCAAATCAGCAACTCTTTACCACTTTTTCACCCACAACTCACCTAAATGACATAGAGAACAAAAACACATAAAAACCTAATAAAAATAACACTAGAACATGTAATATCAATATAAAATGCAATAATAAACATGCATGAAATGCAACCCATAAGCTATTATGGTGATCAATGAAGTCAGAATTAAAATACTTAATTTGTTCACCACTACCACTATCTCTATATAAAGGCGAAGAATGGTTAGAGTCATCATTGTGGTATGAAATCGGTTCACTCTCATCATCATTCACAATAGGTGAGGTTAGAGGGGAAGGCAAGGGAGGAAGCTATCAGAGAAGAATTGAATTGGAGCGTTGTGCACATACAATATTGTTCTTCTTGAAACAATCTCGGTTGTAAAGGAAGGTGAAGTTGGAGACGGGAGAGGAAGCCATAGGAAGAATAAAACAGAGAAATGGAGAACTGATAAACATTTTCATCCTGAAGATTTATTGAAATCTACAATTTAGTGTCCTTATTTTAAAATTCTAGACAAATAAAACCTCCCCTCCTAAAATATTTCTCGTTGAAAACCAAATAGAAACAATTTGGAAAATTAAAATATTTCACTTGGTTTTCTATTGGTTTCCAAATAGTTTTTATTTCGTTTCTAGTTTCAATTAGTAGTGTGTGTGTTTTCCAGATTTCAGTTGGTTTTTATTCATGTTATTTGGTATTTTCTTACTTTTTGTTTAGTTATATAATTAGTTTTCAATTGGTTTTCGTTTACTTGCAAATTTCCAATTGGTGATGTGTATGGTTGCAGTTTCCAATTGATTTATATTTCGATTTTTATTTGGTATTTTGTTGCAGTTTTCAATTTTTCTTTTCGTCAGTAATGTTAGCATGGATGAAACACATGGCACATACTAAGTGCAAAGAGCTGAAAAAATAAGTGCCAAAGGAATTAGTGGTATTTTTGTCATTATTTTTGTCCTCAGTAATAAGTTTATCATTGTCCTTGCTAAATTACATTCTCATTTCCAGTCATAGTTTAGAGAAAATCTTGTTGATCTTTTAGCAGTTTCGTAATTCTTTTATGGGCAGCCCATTGTTCTTGTTCTAACAAATTACAGAAACCGTATGTGGTCCTTAGGTGCTCTACACTTGACTTGTCGCTAATTTGCATTTGAAATTCAGATTCTATTGGATAATTGTATCAAATTTTATTAAAAGCGAAGCTTCATAGCGAACGGTATAGTTCGCTATCCATTGTTCTCCTTGAGAATAATTTCTTTTTTCTAAAAATAAAATCTTCACGTATAGTTCAAGATATAGAAAAAAAAAAAAGGTATCTGCTTCTTGACAAATAATATGACTTATGGGTAACATTTTTTGCATTTGAAATTCCGATGTATTAATGTTATTGATTTGTTTGCCAAAACAGCCATGTTTCGATTTCTTATTATTTTTCAATTTCTAAAGATGTGTAACTTATATGTTCGGCTTTTAAAATTCAATGAGGTCAAGTCAACCTCGAGTTCGGTCTATTATAAGTTGGGCGAAATCCATAGCGGTCCTTGAGATTTGGTGTATTTTTTATCCCGGTCTTTACTAGTTTTAAAATAGCCGCTCCGGTTCATCCGTCTTAACACCGTCAGTCAAACTTGACAAAAAGCATAAAAAGACTATCTTGCCCTCTAATTTTAAAAGAATTTACCACATAAATTAAAACAAACCAAACCAATCACTTTAATAACCAATACCTAACTCAACCCAAAACCACATGCTCTCTCCCTCTAACCCAAAACCACAACCTAAACTACCCAAAACCACATCTCTAACCCAAAAGCACAACCTAAACTAAACCAAAACTACACACATTATCTCTAACCAAAACCAAAACCTAACCTAACCTAACCACAAAACCTAAACCACAACTAAACCACAAAACCTAAACCACCACAAAACCACACTCTCTACCCAGTTCTTCTTCTTTTCATTCTTTCTCTCTCTATGCCTCATGACGATCTCTCTCTCTCTATCTCCAATTCTTTTCACCTCTCCCCCTTATGTCTCTCAAAACGTCGATTCAGAGCTTCTGTTGATGGTGTCAACAAGCCCCTCCCTCAGTCAAAGACGGGACGACTCTACCAGCTGGCATAGGCTGCGTTGGAGTAGATTTCTTCTTGAAGCTCTAGTAAAAACGAACCAGACAGTTGGCAGCAGCGCATCTCCTCTCTTCAGACGACATGACAGTGCAACTTGGAGGAGAGCGTGTGATCTCTACCGATCTATGTGAGCAGCAGCGTGGAGTGTTCAAGATTGTTTCAAGATTTGATTTTCTGGTTTTTGTGAGGTGGTTGATCTGATTTAGGTTCAAGATTGGTGGGTTGATTTGCTTCCATGAATTGGATTGATGAAGAATGGTGGGTTGATTTGCTTCCATGATTTGGATTGGTGAAGATTGGTGGGTCTGTTATTGAATTTAGATTCTTGAGTTTTTGAATTAGTATTTGATTTGAAATTGGTGAAGATTGAGCTTTTGAATTTAGATTCTCGGCCTGCAACTCTGTGGCTAATTTTGTGAATTCTAATGAGTTGAATATGAAATTGAAGAATGTTCTGATTTTTGGCAATTGTCCTGACTTCAAATTTTTTATTTTACTTTCAAATGATTACAAGTAATGCAGAAGATCAAAACAAACAAAGGTCATTATGGTTGATCACAAGCAATAGTGGTTTCAAATTTTTCTAGGTTTCAAACGAATGATTATAGTGGTTTTATTTTTGAAATTAATTGGGTTTGGGTTTTGCTCTGAGAGAACGAGAGAGAGAGAGTTTTGATAAGAGAGGAAAAAAATAGAGGTTCTGCTATGAGAGAATGAGAGAGAGAAAGAGAGTTTTGCTGAAAGAGAAAAAGTAAAGGGTAGTTTTGTCAATAAATTTTTGAAATTAGTGGGTCCCATGTGCCACATCCGATTTTTTGACGTGGGCCATTAAGTTTGACTAACGGTGATAGACGGAGGGACCGGAGCATCAATTTTAAAATTAGTAAGGACCGGGATGAACAATACATCAAATCTTAGGGACCGCCGTTGATTTCGCCCTTATAAGTTTGTTTAGATTTTTATTCGATTTTGACTATTGTTTGATTTATTTCGAGCTTAATTTAAATTTATTAATTGCTCGTTTGTATCTCGATTAACTAGTAGACAGGCTAAGGTTGTCTATTTGTTCAATAATTAAATTTTTTAAATTGACTATCTATTCAATTAAGAGAAACTTTCTACCTAATTAAATTTTAAACTTATTATCAAGTTTACTCATGAACATACTAATGAGCATGTTCACTAACTTATTATATTTAAGGGTGTACACGGTTCGGTTCAGTTTTGTGGACAAACCGCCAACCAAACCGAATGGTTCGGTTTTACTTTATGGTCATCTGTAGTCAAACCGCTAGTTTTAATCTTCAGTTCGGTTCGGTTAGTTTTTTATTCTGTTCAGTTAGGTTGGTTTAATTGGTTTAAAATATAAGTAAAATTAGAGTTGATAAATGGCTTGATTGGTTTGTTTTATGTTCGGTTTGGTAGGTTTTGCGTAGGTTTTGAATTGATGTATATGTAAAAACCAATATAGTGGTATAAAAATGGTTAAGTTTGGTTTGGTTTAGTTTTAAATAGATAAAACCATAACCGAACCACACCTTTTAGTTTTTGCAATTCCTCATTTACATCCACCTAGTGGGGTGATCTATGGTCATTTTGTACATATGTGTTTTATCTCTTTTTAACAGTGTAGATTAGTTTATAATTAATCCAATGGTTACAAAAGCGACAACACATTAAAAAATGATTATGTTGCACATGCACTTTTTAATGTGTTGGTACTGTTATAACCATTAGATTAATTTTAAACTAATTTAAACCGTTGAAAGGAGATAAATGATATTAATCCAAAAGGACAATAGTCCAATCCCCACCGGGTTGGCTTCAATTTCATTGTTGGTTGGGTTCAGTCGGTTTTTTGTTCACCTTGTTAACTTATGAGTCAAGTTTTAAATTGTTCAAATTGACTTGTTTATGTATTGAGCAAAAAATGAATGAACTTTCATAGAACCAAACAGGAAAGCTCTTACTAGCAGCTTGACTCATTTTATTTGTGATTGATCAGTTATTTAAATGTTGACATTTAGGTTCATAGAAAAATTTATACTGATATAAATTTTATTGGTTAATGAAACAAATATCCAAATAACATCGGTATTTCAAATGCAAATCGATAACACATAGTCAAGTGTCGAGCCTAATTGTCAAGGAGCACATACTGTTTCTTTTTTCTTTTAACTCTTGAAATGAAGAAGAAGAAGAAGAAGAAGAAGAAGAGAGGTATATCTGTTTGAGAACCCAGATGGAATTTACAAAGCAGTGCAGATGCCAAGAGTGTACGAGATGGCACTGAAGACATGTGCCGACTGGTTAGAGGTTCATATTAACCGAACCAAACACAGTTGTTCTTTATCAGCCTGTCACGAACAATTCTGAAGCATTGTGTTGGTAAGCGAGAACTTATTGGTCGCTGATGTGCTCTCCCACTAACTGATGAAACATAATCAGATATAACCTCTCTTCTTCTTGTTCTTCTTCTTCATCATCATTATCTTTTCAAGAGTTAAAAGAGAAAAGAAACTATATGTGCTCCTTGACAATTAGGCTCGACATTTGACTATGTGTTAACAATTTGCATGTGAAATACCGATGTTATTTGGATATTTGTTTCATTAAAAAAAAATCTCGAAAATTAAAAAAAAATCCTTGACAATTAGGTTGATTTATTGGTTACTCATAAAAAAAAGGTTGACTTATGGGTTGATAAATTGTATTTGAAATTCCGATATATTAACATTATTGTCTCAAGTGACAAAAGAACACATTTTGTTTCTTGCATTTTTTTTTTGTTTTTATATTAAAAGTCGTACAATTAATCTTAATTTTCTACTTTTAGACATCCTTTTTATTATTTCATCGACAAATAATTCTCTTGTAAACAAATCCAATAGTACTACAACTCTGTAAAAACAAAAGAAAAGAAAAAGAAAACAACCCTTTAGATACTTATAGTTTGGTAGTTTTAGTTGAATCCATTAATGTTTTATACATCTAAGTTTGGTCCTGTCTGAATTTTGAATTAATTGAGATAATATCAAAGTTTTTTTTTCCTTTTTTGACAAAGATAGTAATTTATAAAATATGTGAACTATGTTGAAATTAATATTGACCAATATCACTTTTAAATAAAGAGTCTCATCGTGATTTTGAAGTACTGATGAAACATAATCAGATATAACCTCTCTTCTTCTTTATTCATAAGTGAATTTTGGACTATTCAAACTTATTTATGTATGTATGAAGTTTAAAAAATTGTTCATAAGTAGAATTACCTTATTTGATGCAGCCACTGCAAAATCACCAAGAATATAAAAATAACAATACATTGGTAGGGTTCATTGAGCCCATTGTCTCCATATACTCAATTCAAAAAGTGTGCCACCAAGTACTAAGACCAAGTCAAGAACAACAGACAAACATCCAACACAATCATTTGACACAAGTTGGACTAAAAGGTATAATAGACTTCAATCCCATTGAGAAGTTTGGGATAGATTGAAGAGTGTGTTCGAAGACCAAATAGCTAATAGATAGAACAATCCATCTCATTATGAGATAATTTCACAGAAGGTCATCCGATATTTCACAAGATTGCAACATCATCATTAAACTCACTTTTGTCACAAAAAAGTCATCAAATATCGAATTTTATTGTCAAATTGTTAATATGGCCAGTTTTTAAAAATCTCTGGCAAAAAAGATGACGAAACATACCTCTTCACTTAAATATCACCACGTGGATGTTGGCCCATTTTGTTAGAACCAATACCAAACCGACCCAACAGAAAATCAAAAGTGAACATATTTTCTAAATGTTTTTAATTTCTAGAAAATAGAAATAAAATTGAAAATAAAAAAATAAACAAGGTAATTAAATACAATCATTATATTGTCAATGTTTTATAATAATAAATATTGATAAATTTCTTGGCAATATTTTTTTTTGAAAAATTAGTGAAAATTAAGGAATCGAGAGGAAGCAATCAAGTGGTAAAAATGAGAAAAATAAATGTCCAAAGTATGTTGGGTAGGGCTCGAAGCTAGGACCAACCTACTAGGATTTGATAAAATACCAATTCGACATATAGAAACTTTTGGATAGAAACACAAAATCAGAGATTTTACAAATTGAAATCAGAATCCTCACTTTCTCGCTTTTCAAACAAGGCCTTCGTAGAAACTGTCTAAAACCCATATTCCTGACAATTGAATGAAGGCTCTATCTTATGTGGAATGCCTAGTGTTTCTCTGGGAAAATCTCTCCTCTTCTGCAAACTTAAGAAAACCACCATTCACATCCTACTTGGTAAAACTTCTCATTTCTTATTTTATTTGTAAATGTATTTTCGTTGGTGTGTAAAGTTTGGAAATTTCGTAAAGTTCAAAACTTTGGTGTTACTGTGACTCTTTCCCATGCAGAGAACCCCTGTTGTTCCTCTGTGAAAATCTCTTTCTACTGCAAAGCTCAAGAACACCATTATTCACATTGTCGCATGCTTCTACTTGGTATGTCTTTTTGTTTGTAAACATCTTTTCGTGGGTGTGTAAAGCATGGAAATTTCAAAAAGTTCAAAACTTTATTTTACTGTGACTCTCCCATGTAGAAAACCCATGTCGTTCCTTTGGGAAAATCTCTCCTCTTCTACAAAACTCAAGAAAACCACCATTCACATTATAGTCTGTTTCTACTTGGTAAGACTTTCTGTTTGTAAACATATTTTTGTGGGTGTGTAAATCTTGGAAATTTCAGAAGTTCAAAACTTTATTGTTACTGTACAAAGGCGAGGAAGCAGAATAACAGAAATGCAAAAAGATGTGAGAAAGATAGATGAAGAGAAAGACTAATCTCTATTCTCAATCAAACATGTAACATTTAGTTTTGTTGAAGAATGTTTGCATTGAATACTTAGAATTGCTTCAATATCTTTCTTTTACTATTGATTAATTTCTATTCCAATCGATTTTGTAACATCTTGCTCTTTCTGGTTAGCTTCTCTATAGCATTTCATTCAATTCGATAAGATCTTATGTACAATTTCGCTCGAGTTCGACTGAACCTCATTTGTTTGGGTTAGATACTAAAGTTTCGAGAAGAGGATTGATGATTAAGGATGTTTGATGATGATCTTCTGTACATCTAGATGTTTGAAGGTGTTTTGAGATGATCTTTGGAGGCTTGAGACGGTGATTTGATGTTTGAAGATGTTAGTTGATGTTAATTTTGCAAGGTTAGGTGTTGTGGAATCTCGGAAATGATCTGATGCATGCGCGCAAGCGAAGGAAGTCAAGGAATGCTGTCTGGCATGCCATAACGTACTTTATACTAATCAAGAAGCACTTTACATGGGACCATAATGTATTTTATGCTAACCAATAAGTACTTTATCTAGAACCATAACGTAGTTTATGCCCATTGATATGTATATATATATATATATATATATGTAGGCTCAAAGCCAGAACCAACCTACTAGGATTTGATAAAATACCAATTCAACATATAGAAACTTTTGGATAGAAACACAAAATAAGAGTTTTTACAAAATAAAATCAAAATCCTCACTTTTGTACTTTTCAAACAAGGCCTCGTAGCGACTGTTTAAAACCCACATTCCTAACAATTGTCTAAATGCTTTCTCTTATGTGAAATACCTGGGGTTTCTCTGTGAAAATCTCTCCTCTTCTGCAAACTCAAGAAAACCACCGTTCACATTCTACTTGGTAAGACTTCACATTTCTTATTTTATTCGCAAATGTATTTTTGTGGGTGCGTAAAGCTTGGAAATTTCATAAAGTTCAAAACTTTATTGTTACTATGACTCTCTCCCATGTAGGAAACCTCTGTCATTCCTCTGTGAAAATCTCTTTCTTCTGCAAAGCTCAAGAACACCATTATTTACATTGTCGCATATTTCTACTTGGTATGACTTTTTGTTTGTAAACATCTTTTCGTGGGTGCGTAAAGAATGAGAATTTTGAAAACTTCAAAACTTTATTGTTACTGTGACTCTCCCATGTAGAAAACCCCTGTCGTTCCTCTGGGAAAATCTCTCCTTTTCTGCAAAGCTCAAGAAAACCACCATTCACATTGTAGCATGTTTCTACTTGGTAAGACTTTATATTTGTAAACATATTTTTGTGGGTGTGTAAAGCTTTGAAATTTTGAAAAGTTTGAAACTCTATTGTTACTATACAAAGGGGAGGAAGCAGAATAACAAAATGCAAAAAAGATGTGAGAAAGATAGAAGAAGAGAAAGAGTAGTATTTGTTCTCAATCGAACATGTAACATTTAGTTTTGTTAAAGAATGTTTGAATTGAAAACTTAGGATTGCTTCAATATCTTTCTTTTACTATTGATTAATTTCTATTCCAATCGATTCTGTAATGTCTTGCCCATTCTAGTTAGTTTCTCTGTAGCATTCCGTTCAATTTTGATAAGCTCTTCTGTAGAATTTCGCTCGATTTCGATTGAACCTCATTCGTTTGGTTTAGATACTAAAGTTTCAAGATGAGGATTGATGATTAAGGATGTTTGATGATGATCTTTTGTAAGTCTGGATGTTTGAAGGTGTTTTGAAATGATCTTTGGATGCTTGAGATAGTGATTTGATGTTTGAAGATGCTAGTTGATGTTAATTTTGTAAGGTTAGGTGTTGTGAAACCTCGGGAATGATCCGAAGCATGCACGCAAACGAAGGAAGTCGAGGAATATTGTCTGGCATGCCATAATGTACTTTATGCTAATCAAGAAGCATTTTATCTGGGACCATAACATAATTTATGCTAACCAATATGTAATTTATCTAGAACCATAACATAGTTTATGCTCATTGATGTGTATACATACATTATGTGTACATATATACATATACATATATATATATATAGGCTCGAAGCCAGAACCAACCTATTAGGATTTGATAAAATATCAATTCAACATATAGAAACTTTTGGATAGAAACACAAAATAAGAGTTTTTACAAATTAAAATCAGAATCCTCACTTTCGTGCTTTTCAAACAAGGCCTTCGTAGCGATTGTCTAAAACCCACAATCCTAACAGTTGTCTGAATGCTTTCTTTTATGTGAAATACCTGGGGTTTCTTTGTGAAAAATCTCTCCTCTTATGCAAACTCAAGAAAACCACCATTCACATCCTACTTGGTAAGACTTCACATTTCTAATTTTATTCGCAAACGTATTTTTGTGGGTGTGTAAAGCTTCGAAATTTCATAAAGTTCAAAACTTTATTGTTACTATGATTCTCTCCCATGTAGGAAACCCCTGTCGTTCCTCTGTGAAAATCTCTCTCTTCCACAAAGCTCAAGAACACCATTATTCATATTGTAGCATGTTTCTACTTGGTATGAATTTTTGTTTGCAAACATCTTTTTATGAGTGTGTAAAGCATTGAAATTTCGAAAAGTTCAAAATTTTATTGTTACTGTGACTCTTCCATGTAGAAAACCCCTGTCCTTCCTCTGGGAAAATATTTTCTCTTCTGTAAAGCTCAAGAAAACCACCATTCACATTGTAGCCTATTTCTATTTGTTAGTTTTGTGCCTTAGTCCAATCAGTTATGTACATTGTCATTCACTTTATCATTTAATAAAGAGACATTTGATTTCATAGCTTTGAAATATTGTATGTTTTATGAAGATAAAATTCTTCATGAATAGTTTATTCTTCCGTATGTCATCAAGTATGTGACTTGATAGTAAAACCATAAGGTAAATAGAATACTATTCTAAATGTCCCTAATCGATTATTATAATGGGAATGATAATAAACTAAGGTTAGTATGTTGCTAAGAGGATAGTCACGTTTTACTA
>CAODLS010054414.1:0-11378 GCA_948243855.1 Flueggea neowawraea | reverse complement strand
GATTGCAGTTGGGCATGGAATAATTTACTCTTTCTTAGAAGGGTCATGATGCATTGTTTTGATTATGTACTAGGGGATGTAAAAGATTTTTCATTCTAGTATGATCCCTAGTTTAATGGCAACTCTGTTCATGCTACTTTTTCATCTATTCATATTAGGGATTCCGATATTCCAAAGGAAGCCAAAATTGCTGATATTTGGAGGCATAATTGCTGGCATTTTCCTAACCCCATAGATGAGGATATTGCTTTTGCATGGCATGTGATTTCCTTGATCAATCTAAATGCAAGAAAATCTGGATGGTGAAATGGAAGTTTACTGCTACCGGTACTTACTCTATTAAAAGTGCCTAGCAGGTATTGTGGCCTAAAAGCCCTGTGGCTTCTTGGTATAAGCTTGTTTGGGGTCCTCCTGTTATTCTTAGACAAAGCTTTGTGCTTTGGTTAGCTATACTGGATAAGCTTGCTATGAAAACAAGATTATTCCAATGGGGGTGTGTTCCTAATGATACATGTGCCCTCTGTAATTCAATGCCGAAAATAGTTAGCCACTTATTCTTTGAATGTAGCTTTACCTCTGTTGTTTGGACAAATTTATTAATCAAGTGCAGGTGTATCGAGCTTTGCCATGGAGAAGAGAAGTCGGTTTTTTATCTTGCAAAACTAGGGGCAAAAATCAACTCAACAAGTTTAGGCGCGTTGTATTTGCTGCTTCTGTCTACTGGTTCTAGTTTGAGAGAAATAAGTGTGTTTTTTTATCAAAGTATACCTTCCGGAAGTCGAGTCATTAGTCATGTTCTGCATTCTATTGCTTTGAAATGTCAGCTGGATTGATTTAGTTTTAGCATTGATTTTGTGGTTTTTTTGCTGTATAGTTTTGTTTCAGGGCTGTTGCTTTCAGTGTTATGTTGTCATACAGATCAGGGGTTTGATCGAAGTCTAGTCTCTTCATCTCTCTGTCCATGTGTGAGTCAGAGCTCGATAAGGAACTAGACTGAGATTGATCCCTCTGTGATTATTCTTTGTATCTACTTTCTTTCAGATAATGCAATTACTTGATTTACCAAAAAAAAAGTTATTGATGGTCTTATTCATGAAGGTATATGAGTTACTAAATGACATAAAAGCCCTCATGGGATTACTAAATTGGGTTGCATAGCCATAGAGTCGCCGTCAAGTCATTGACATTGATGGGCATTGCAGGTAAAATACAAAATTCTGTAGATACTCTATTGTTCTGAATTTATAATTAAAGATTCTTTTAAATAATTTTAATAATGCAAATTTCATTTATGGGTCACAATGAGAAATTTATGCTTATAACAGTTTGGGCTATTGAAAATGATGGATTGTTTAACGTAGACATGTTATTTTCAAACCGGAACCGGCAAACCAAATCGAAACTGGACTAGACAAAATCAGTCAAAACCAAAATTGAACCGGAATCGGAACCGACAGACTAAAACTGGAGGGTTGTGGTTCAGGTTCTGGTTTGACCTCTCCAAAAACAGAACCGCCAGTTCGAAACTATAGGTTTGAACCGACATTTCCATTTTTTTTCAACTCTATAAATACCCCATCCTACCAATTTTACACCATTCATTCCCTCTCAATCTCAATCTCTTCTACATTCTCACTCTCTCAAAATTCATTTTGCTCTAAATTGCTTTTATTAATTATTTATATATTTTATTATTGCAATTACGTTTTTTATATTTCTCTAAGTTATTTTTTGCAATTACATTTTTTCAAATTCCTTCTATTTTTTATTATAATTTAATTTTTTTATTTTGTTATTTCATTACATTAAATTAATATTTACATCAATGGAAAATTTTAGTGGAAATAGAAATTTTGAAAGTTTTGAAATTGAAAATATTGGAACTCAAGAGAGTCAAACTCAACCAATTTCCACTTAAAGAGATGAGGGGGGAGCGGAATGAAGAGTTTCTAGTTCTGATATTTTTAAAACTCATTTTAAGAAAATTCCTAGTATTTTTTTTATTTTGTTTAAAATTATGTGATGTAATTACTAGTATAATAGTTAATTTGTTTGAAATTATTAAAAAAATGGAATACAATGTATTATTAGCACTATAGTTAATTATTCAATATAACAAAATTTACAAACCGGAAAAATAATTGACGGGATAAAATATAGGGTTAAAAACAAAATTTCCAAAAAAAAAAAGAGGAAATCGAATCGAACCGAAACCGACGTTGAACCGATCAAAGCTTGTCAAAATCGGTCAAAACCAGAACTGGAATCGAACCGGATCAAACTGTGGGAACCACGGTTTGGTTCTGATTCCTCCATTCCAAAAATCAAAACTGGAACCGCCGGTTTTGGAACTGACAACACCTCTAGTTCCAAGTTTAAAAAAGCTCTCAACTAGAAGTCCCTTGTTTCTTTTGGTAGTTCAAAGAGAATTTTACGGGTGTTACTACAATGGAAACTCCTAAAAAGAGTCTTCAATGAGGACTCTTTTAGTAAATTAAGTAACTGAGACTTAAATGAAATAATTTCAGTAATAATTAAGTAATAGTCATAGTTAATTAATTTATCACAAAATTAAGTAACCGATCAAAATTAAGTAACCGGTTGCTAAATTAAGTAATGACATCCAAAATTAAGTAACTTTTGGAGTTACAATTAAGTAATTATTCTTTCAAATTAAATAACTGAGACTAAAATTAAGTAACTCGAGTTCTCAATGAAAACTCTTTTTAAGAGTCATAGTTATAATGCCAATTGAATTTTACTTTTGGCTTCTAGACATAAATAAATGGCTAATGTGTTTAAGTCAAATTATTGAGTTGGTTGCTGATAATTAAAGTTTCAATTTAGTAAGGCAATAAAAGCTGTCAATTTTTAAGACAACTTGTGCAAAATAAAATTATTAGATCAATTTTTTACTGCCAATCACTAGCGTTGAACAAAATTCATGAGGAGACCCGACAGTTAAAAAATAATATTACAAAGTTTATTATTGTAAATACATATAATGTATCTTAAATAAAATATAAATAAATTATAAATAAATTATATACATTGATTATATTTTAAGAGATCACGAAATCGAGAGATGTTACGGGATTTTTCAATCTACTCTTAACTTCTAATGTTGAAAGTTCGATTTTCACCTTGAGTAAATAAAATAATTATCTAAAAAAAGGAAAATAGTAACACAAATATGGGTCCCATTTGTATAAAAAAAAACAGACAAGAATCATTCAAATTAAAAACCAGATATATGTGTCTTCCTTTTTGTTCCTTGCTACTTTGCTTTAATAAAAGAGCAGAATAAGATATCTTATTTTCAAATGTCACAACTCTCTTATGTAATTTGGAAAGAAAGAATTTGTTAAGTGACAAAAAAACTATTCCAAAGGGTAGTTCTGAAATCTTTTGACTAAGCACTTGCTTGATTCGTAATGTTCCTTTTTGCATTATTCAAAAAGCTGTATGGACTATCTCACAGTTTCATATACGTTACAGAATTGATGATGGTTTTAAGAATGGAAAAAATCGAAAGAAGAGAGAGCACGTTTTCATCATCAATGGCACCAAAAAAGAAAATAATAAGAAGATGGTCTTGCTGGAAAACTGGCCCACACTTTGCATTTCTTCATGTGGTAGGTCGTTTACATTGCTTCTGTGTCATTCTATACATTGCTGTGTGTGTTAATTATCACATCCTCTTACTATCTTTGACACTAATACTGCCTCTCTGGTAACTGCTAGTGTGTTTAGTACCTTGTAGTTAATCAAATGATGTTTTGACCTTGTGAAAAACATCATTATATGCACATTAATCATATATTGTTAGCAAATCAATGAATTGTTCTTAATTAAGGAATCCAAACGAGTAAATCAAATCGCAATAAATGTTTCTGATGATTAAGGGACTTGCCCAAAATCACAGATTTAAGTTCCTGAAACGCAAAATTCTCGAGTCATCTCCAATACCTCCTAAAAAATAAGAACTAATTAGCTGGATATGGATCCTAAAACGACCATAAGACTTTGGACAATTTCAAGTCAGATGATTACAAAAAAAATATATAATACAGGTAATTTCATTATTTGGCTTAATTAGAGTAAGAAATTTTCGGTTTTACTCAAACTACTAAACGTTGCTGCCGTGTTTCTCATTAAAAGAATGAATTTAAATTCATAAGGAGATAAATAAATTAAACTCTTATGCTATCTAGAATAGGTTTGTTGGTATGTGTTAGAATAGATAATATTCATTAAGAGACAAAGAATCAGCAATGATTTTCCTCTGTGGTTAAGGAACTTGGTCCAAATAAAAAACAAGAATGGAAGTAGTTAATTATTAAAACTTGAGGAATCAAAGAGACAGGAACCTCATCCATGAAAACAACAGAATGAGTACAATGTTTTGGCTCACAAGAACCAACAAGTACCAAAACCTGATAAGCATGTTACACAAATGCATTTGGACAAAGCCATCTTGAGTTTGTAGCCACGCCTATGTCTCATTTTGTTCTTTGTTTCCTGAAGCATACTTATAAAACCCATGTGGTCATGATCCCCTTTCTTTGCTTCTTCTTATCTATCCATAATTTGATTCCAGGTCCGGACACAAACTCCATCACTAACTACAAACCTCCAATTGGCCATTGCTTCTCCTGTTTTCCCCTTCTTTGGCAACTAACTGTAGATGAAATTCATAAAATATTTGACATATATGGTTAAAAAATGGAATAATTAAGGTCAGAGACAGATAAGAACGATTCATTTAATTTAATAGATTAAAGGAACGTTGACCATTTTTTTGTAGAGCTTACCTTACTTGAGGTACCACTTTAAGTGGTTCTTGTGTTAGTGAAAGCCTGAGAAAATGGCAGGATCAACAAAGGTATTCAGCTTGTGTTCTTTACTGATGGCTTCACTCTTTGCTTACTCTGCATCCGTACAATTGAATGATCCTGGTACTTTGCTTTAATGTTTTTCCCCATTATCATGTCTGAAAGAGAAGTCAACTTCTTGAACTTCGTTGCTATAATGTCTTTTTATTTATTTCTCTTTTTCTTTCTGGCACAGATTGGTACTTCTGGTTTCCTCTTTATGCTTGTGCCTGTGTTGTCAATCTTATGAACTGGGCCAACTCTCCCAGAAGAGGTATCGGAAATCTTGCAAAATTGACTCTACACATTCTTGTTTCTGAAAGTCGTAGTAGAAAATTTTGTGAGTGATTTAGCTGGATTTTTGTCGCTGAATTTGAGTGAGAGAGTTGTAAGAGAGAAAACAGGAAGTGGGTTAGTTGTTATTTCCATGCTTTTGCATCTAGAAGCATCATCTGATTCTGAACCAAGAAATCAAAACCCAAGAAAGAAAAAGAAAATTCCTGGATATGTCAATTATGGTAAACCCTTGTTCTATCTACGCTATACTGTTATCAGTTATGGCATCCGTCTTAAAAATATTAATCAGTCTGAAACTGTTGTTGCAGGAATGGTGATCTTGGTGGCTTTCAGTTTTGCTCTACCCTTTATCTTCTATGTAGTTAAAAATGGGGAAATGAAGTTCGAATAGCCATCACAGTAAAGTGGAAAGGTTGTCAATGGTGACATGGATTTTACTTCAAGCATCATTTGCTTTATAACCATAGTTGTATTGCAGTGCCAACTAAAACGAAGACCCTTAATTTGTTTTCACTCTAAGATAATGTATGATAGGCCGTCTATATGATTACAATAATGATAGCAGGAGCATGCTTTGATCTTTGGAATCTTCATGTCACTATTGCAAAAACTGGCATCAGTAAATCTAATCCAACACCAACCATTTTTGTATTCCCATGAAAAGAATATTTATCAATGCACAAGAGTCAATTACCTAGAAGCTTTACAGCAGCTCTACTGGGGTTGATAAGCCTCCACTAGCTGTTGCTTTATCAACTTTCGGAACCACCCAAATTTCAACGGTTAATTTTTTGACTGTTGATTTATTTTTTTTTTAGTCTATAAATATATTAGACCCTTCAATTTTTTCTCATTTTGCTCACTTTACTTAATTTTTTTCTCAATTTCTTACTTTTTATTTTATTTTTTAACAAACTATAAATTCAAATTTTAACTAATCATCCTCTCAAAACCTCATTTTTTATGATTTTCAAAATTCACATAAGCAACCAAATCTCTATCATTTACCAAATACACAAAATTATCAAAATCAATCATATTCATTTATTCCACTAAATTTTTAATTTATCTAAAATTCTCAAAATACACCTAATTTACTATTTTCTTTTTACTAAAATTGTTTTTTTAAATATTCAAGTAAATAATTATTATAATAAATATTATATACTATAATTTTTAAAATATTATTTTTAACTCAAATATTAACTCACACAAAATATTTATGTCAAATAATTTTTTATTATAATTTGTATGTTATAAATAAATAAAATAATGAGTAAAATAATTATAGATCTTATACTTAAGTATAATAAAAAATAACAATTAAAAAGAGATCGTATGATGAGATGAATTGTTAATGTGGCAAACTCATTAACCCCTAAAAATATATATCGTCTAAAAATGCCCTTAGATCATCTACACTAGGCACTTGGCCAGGGAGGCATCAATGTTAAATACTAAGAAAAAAAAAAGAAGAGATGCCTAATGCAAAATGAGGTTGTGTGCTCTGTTTAAGAAGAACGTGCAAAAATAATTATACATTGACACAGACTGTTGGCAAAGACGAGTGCAAAATTCATCGCAGAGTTGATCATAGATTGAAGAATCGTGGACTCACTGCCGATGATTCAATTCGCAGATTGTCAGCTTGATGCTCGGTGTCCAACAATGAGGCTAGTTAAGATGCGATCATCAGCCAATAAATCAGACAGCACTACTGGAATCAAGTTCTGTCCAACCGACGCATGGACATGTTCCCGTGACAGGGTCCATCATTTCCCTCATTGTCTGCCTGCGAGATTGCTCATCAACATTTAGAACAACCGACCTCGACAGTTGGATGCTCCGCAAAGGCAAGGACATCCTTCTCCAGGCAGCAGCTGATAATGATAGTCGTATGTCAGTTCTTCACCATTAGCTATCTGCTCAACATATGGAAAATTCGAATAAGATAAAACTTGCCAATACATGTAGCATGATGCTGAAAAAAAGTTGTTCTTTACTATAGCATGCGGAATGCCACGGAAATTAATTACAAGTTGCAGAGACTCCTAATATATCCTGGTTCATGAATGACCAATGATTTGAAAATCCTTTCAATACTCACTGCTGTCCATGATAAAAGTGTTTCCGGATTTGGGTTAATCTAATGGTAAAATCCCCCACACTTGGTTTGAGGTCACTGCTTAGACTAACCCTGGCCTCCTCCCCGGAGCAATGTGCTCCTTCATATCCGAAAAAGAATATTTTCTGAAATCCAGGAGAATCACTACATACGTTTTCATGTGTTGCTACAATAAGCATGTCGTTGATATGGTCCTCAGAACCTGAGTAGAGAACACTTACATCTCTACTTGCATAAAGACCGATGTGAGCACGCTGAGAGTCCATGCTATCCACAAGAACCTGGTAACTCACAAGATTTGGCAAACAACTGGCAAAAAATAAAAAGATGTCAATATTAAACCAACAGTTTTAATATCATCCTCTCACTATCCAAAGCTCACTTTGTTTTGCCCATGCTCTAATATAAATACATACAAAAATGTCCCAAGTGAGGTTGGCTCATGAAATGAATCATTTAGAAACACCACTAGCTTGTCTATTTTATTGTGAAATTGTTGGTTCTCAGATCCTTCCAGGCACTTTATCTGTGGGATGGTAGGATCATTTCTTATACCAGTCCCAATAACCCAATTAGAACTGGCCAGGCCACGCTATTCATGTTTTCAGAACAATGTCTTCAACTGCATCAACCTTTTATAGATCTTAATTGCTTTTCTAATATCTGTAATATGCAAACTTGCTGCACTATCCCTAGCACAACATCAAGTTCATAAAACATAGGCAATTTAATTTTAAAATGACAAATAATGCCGAGTTTTATGCACACATTGGTGCACAGACGTACATCTATTTTAAATTTCTATGTCTACTCACACATAAAAACCAAGTCAAAACCTTGTGAATGGAGAAATGACAAATCACATGATCAAATATCAAGCACAAATATATTAATGAATATTTGACTCGTTCGTGTACGTGTACAAAGCCAAGTCGCATTTCAAACTATTGTCCAAAAAGCAAATATACAGGATAACATAGCCAGATAATTTTTCCCTACCTGTGATTGATGAAACGTGAAATGTTCCCATAATTTGTGGCATCAATAACACACTGTAGTTCTCCTTCCATTAACCTGCTCATATCATTAGCATGAGCACCGATTTTGTACATATAGCTGGAACCGTCTTTGCCATATCTACAACCCGACAAAATAAATAAATAACTGTAGCAAGAAAACCAAATAGAAGTAAAATTTGTCTTTTGAAGTTTATAACCTCTCTCTTCTCTTGTCTGCCTCCTGTTCATCCAACACCTCACCAATGCATTCACATACAAACGTGCCACGTAGGATTGGTTCACCTAACCTAACTGCCCAGCCCTGAAAATAAATGCGTAGAAATGTTCATATAAACCTATAGCAACAATACAAACTTGAAACTGTTACCTTATTTTCCGTCTTGAAAACTTCCAGTTTTACTTGGACACCATTCTGCAAAACCCTATTTGGGCAGATTTTGTCACATCTGCACATGCGATTGCACTCGTAAACAAGGTATCCCTCCTGCACAATTTTTTAAAAGAAGCCAAACAGACTGCCTGGTCAACAAGAGAAGAAGCACACACATATATTTACATGGTGTGTGCACAGCCAAAATGATTGCAAAACAAAATCCATTACCTCCAAAATAATTCGCCCTTTATTGTCATAAGGAAACCTTCCATGAATGGGTTTTCCATATACATCCTTTGCATCTTCATAGTCATTATCAAAGAGGTAAACGTGATTGCATAATTCAGGACAGCACATTGAAACTGGGCAGGCACACCCCAACTGCAAACTCTGCACATGAGCATTTAACAAACAAAATGAATGAACAAATACAAATAACAATGCAGCTAATATCTGAAAGCATATTAATCAGTATTTTCTCACTTTGTTAAGCATGGCATGCACCCTGGTAATAATTACGGTAAAATTAGTCCAATTAAAGCACACACATCAACCCTAGTATCGGCGATTTTAACATGCATGTGAAATCATATTCCAAACTGGGGTAAAAGATTAAAAAGCTGAGACACAAATATGTATTGATCATGCCACCATACTGAAGAGTAATTGCCAGTTGGAAAGATACCTCAGTTTCATGGCCACAAGAATGGTCCACCAATGGCTTTGTAACATAGGTAAAACTCTCCCAGGGCACCAGCATTTTAGTGCTTTGACCATAAGAACCATCTGCAGAGACATGAAGGGAATTTTCGAGGGCTTCATCCACTACACATGCTACAGGGATCAATTCCTTCCCAAAGCTTATATCATCACACAAGACGATGGTCTTTCGTTTAGGTTCACCTCTAATATCATGCAAATCAATGACATAGTCACATTCATCCACTTTCCAGTCATTGTTCACATTTTCATATAAAAGGGTTGATTGTCTCTCCATAAAGCCATTCACAAGAGGCGTCAAGGGTGAAAGTAATCCTGGGTCTTTGAAGCTCTTGCATCCTCTGGGACAAATGAAACCCTCTCGGTGCCATTCTACATGAATGTTATGCTCACTGCATAACTTTGCCGCCTTGAGATACAATCGTTCTGGCAGTATACCATACTTACCCTCCAATGAGGCCTTAAGACTTATCTTGCAGCAAACAGCACGTGCAATGGCTAAGATGTCTTGGTTATTAGGCCAAGGTTTAGTTTTCTGAATCTCAGAAAGCAAAATCTTAGCAACTGCCGAGCATTGCGATTCTGCCAAAATACCAAGGCCTGCTGCTTCAGGTACAGAAGGCTGTGCACTCAATTCTTCGTTGCTAAGCGAGTTTGATACTTGGATCCGTTTCTTCAAAGCAGCACTGGCCCTATTTCTAATCCTATATGATGCTGCAGCTCCAAGACCTTTCTTAAATCTGGGACGGCTAAGTCTTCCTGATTTTAACCTATAAGCATAATAACGAACCCCCTTCTTTGGTGGGTGAGAGCTGACTAAATTGGTTCCCATATGTGCAGCTTGATGGTGGCGCCCAAGATCAGGCAGCAAATCGAACTTCAAGCCACAAAACCTGCAAACAAACTTTCGAATAGCGCCTAGGTTTTCGGAATTATTTTCCACTTGCGTTGTACTCTCTAGCTCAGGTTTTTCCAAAGATTCCTCTTTCTCCTGATCCATGCAAAGATTTTGCTGTTGAGGAGCTTCTGACAGCCTGAAATCAACTGGATGAACTGAGAGGATATGTGACCATAACTCTTCAGCATTCCCGAAGTGGCTGTGACAAGGAATGCACTGGAGAAGCATACATTGCTCAACAAATTTCGCATGGTGTCTCTCCTGCACATGACTTTCCAACACTTTCTTTTTAGTAAATGAATCAAGGCAGATGGCGCAAGCATAGCCTCTGAATAGCCACTGTGCTTCCTTTTTATGATTGTCCATCCAGTGCTTGCTGAGCTCTTGGTCATCTTTAAACTCATTTGAGCATATTTTACAGCTGATAGTATTATCATCAGCATGACCAGCTTCAATAGCCGGCGGTAAAGCCAATGTTTCTTCCATAACAGTGGAAGAAACATTTAAATGTTCATCAGCACTGAAGCTCCATATATTTAAGAGTCTCTCTTTTTCAGAGCAAACTAACTTCAACAAGAATTCCCCAACTCTAAAATCTTTAGAAGCTTCAGACACAGCCCACTGAAGTTGAACCTCCACAGGAACTGGATTTCTTAAAGATAAAATACTTTTGAAAAGCTTGAAGAAAAGTTCACATGCTTGATGTAAATGCAGTTTCTCATCCAGGGAGTGACAACCATTCAGAAGATCCAGAAAAACTTCTTTTGATATTATCCTACTTTTACCATTCCTTGCTCTCTTAAGCCAACTTGGAATATGCTTTTCACAGTACATTGAGTAGCGCCTGGGAGTTTCAAGACAAGGTTCATCGTTAATAAGAGGGCCAGGGCCTATGCAGTGCACCGTATCTATTCCACGATGCTCTTGACTCGAATGCTCAAACTTCTCAATTAAGCAGTTCCCCCTGTGGAAGGAATCACCATCCATAACTGCAACGGGATCCACATGGAGGGGACTTTGAACTTCTTCCACCAATACAATATCTTTGCAGTTCGAAATGGGAATGTTTTCT
>CAODLS010054242.1:0-16665 GCA_948243855.1 Flueggea neowawraea | reverse complement strand
GCTTCTTTGGCTTCTTCTGGTAGTAACACATCATTGGTGGTCCTCAAGTTAGAGTAGTAAGGATTTTGTTGGACCTGAATCTGGTGCTGGTGCTGGTAATACATGCTGTTTTCTCTGTTATCATTGCTTTGATAGTGATGGGACCCTATTGTTGCACCACCAAAGAAGTCCTCTAGTTTTGGTGTTGAACTTGCTGCTTCACATTAAAAGAAAAATAGGGTCATCAGACACACACACGCAAAAAAACACAGCAAAGTAGGTACTAACAAGTAATTAAATTACCTTGTGTGTGTGACCTGGAGAGAGCTTCAACAATACAAAGTGACCCATCAGACTTCAATGGCATAACAGGCATGCGATGAGAGTACAAACCACCATTACCTCCATTTTCACCTTCAACACCACAGTAAATGCCATAGTTGAAGTGTTGCTGTGGGGAGTGGAAAAAACTTGTTGGGATTGCAGAAGGCGCAGCAGCAGAAGAAGACAGTGCTGTTGGGTTCTGGTTGGCATGTACTGAAGCTGGAACCAACTCCATTTTCAATTGGTTTGGAGAGAGTGAGAAGCCTAACCAGTTAGAACTGCTACTACTACTGTTGTTGGTGGTGTCATCATTGGTCATAGACTTCATATCTTTAGTTCTGTTGAATATTAGTAGAAGAGATTCTTGGTGAGCTTCTTGAAGCAACAAGGCAACTCAATCATTGGGACAAAATAAACTAATCATATACACAACAACAACAATAACACCATCCTCTTGAAAAGAAGAACTTTTTTCTGGTTTGTTTTGTTGTGAGAGTGCAGAAGTGGATTGGACCAAATCAAAGCGCCTTAAGACTCCAAAATAAAAATAAAATCCAAAAACCTGAAGCTGAATCAATCTATATATATGCACACTCTCACTGAAAAGATTTCTAAAGAGAAGAAAGCAAGTTCCTTTAAACTAAACAAAAAGAATAATGAAATACAGCAAGCAATGCTGGGCATCCTTCCTGCATTCCACAGGGATCTGTGTATGAGAAAGACCTCTTCTTTCTTTCTTTTGCTTTACTACTGTTACTACTACTGCCCTACTTGGAATGGCTCCTTCTCTTCTCTTGCTTTTTTGCTTCTTTTTTAATTAACATCCAAGAACCTTGTTTTGACACCATCAATTCCTAAAACCAAAATACAAGATTGTGCTTTTATACATACTATACTTTGGATATACTAGTATTTTGTATATATACGTGATACGTTATTAAAATATTTATATTTATAATTTAATTATTTTAATATATATATTTAAATTTTAATAATTAATTTTATTGCATACAATAAAGAAAAAATATTTTAATTATAAAAATTTTATTTTGATAGATTATTCATAAAAAAATTGTTTCTTTTGAATTCTATTTTTTTTCAAAAAAAATAAATTGTATCTCATAATAAAATTATATATGATGATAAAAAAAATAACAATCCATGTTCATCCTTTAATATTTTTAATTTATCAACATAAATTAAAAAATATTCTGTATTACTTTGAAACTGAAACACATCCTTATTACATCTGTAACTACAAAGTAACTAAAAAATATTGGGATAATTTGTAGAGTATTTTTAAATATATATTTATCATGTAGTCTATCTTGATAAGAATGAATAATTTAAATAACTATTCACAATGATGATAATTAAAAATTTAAATATTTTTTAATTAATTTGAATCTTAACAGAGTACGTAAAAGTATTTATGAATAACAAAAAGAGATAAAAAATATTCAAAAAAAGTTTTCTTCATATTTGTATGTATATATATATATATATATATATATATATATATATATATATATATATAGAGAGAGAGAGAGAGAGAGAGAGAGAGAGAGAGAGAGAGAGAGAGAGTTTCTAAATTTGTGACAAATATTTTTTTAGTTGTTTGACATGTGATATTTTGATGTTAAAAAAATAAACTAAAATTTGTAACAAGTGTCTCATTAATTGTTTGACAAGTGACATTTTAATGTAAAAAACTAAATCAATATATTTAAAGTTAAGGAGTTTTCTCTAGATTTTGACAAGTGACATTTTAACTAATTGACATGTGACGACTCTTCTAGATCTCTTTTCTTTTCTTTTTTTTTTTATAATATAATATATAAAAATCAATAATTACATAACAAAAAAATTAATATATCTATCAATATATAACAAAAATCAATATATACATTTAAATTAGTATATATTTCATAACAAAAATTCTCAATTTTTATTTTATGTTGGTTTTTGTTAGGTAATTATATATATATCGATTTTTTTCAATATATTAGTCTTTTTAAAATGAGAGAATCAGATAAAAAAATTAGTGGTGATTTGATACTTTCAATCAAATTAAGATAATATTAGTTATGTTGGCTTAATTCAATACATGCATATATATTGGCTTGATTAATATTATAATATATGAATTAGAATATTTTATTTTGATAAATCTATATACTTCTATAAGAAAAAAACATATTTAATTAATGAAAGAATTATGAATAAAATTATAAAATTTTCATAATAATTTTAAATATTTAATAGTTATAGTGATAGCTTGTCAGACCACCAAAGTAAAATTAACCTGCTTGAAAACACTAAAAACAAAGTAAAGTAGTGAGCATGGTCGAACAACAGAGACCGGTACATAAATGTTTAAATGTCGTGACAATGAAATAAAATAAAGTGGAGTTGATGAAAGTTCAAGCAAAGCCGAAAATCAAAGTAAACCGAAATGAAAAATAGTAATAAATAAATAATTTGCAGCAATGAAAATGAGTAAAAATTCAATAATGAGAAAGCCTAATCAAGGTATTTCATCCGTTTAATCCAATTAGCTGATCATAGACACGGAAGATAATTATTAAGTATTCGAATAGACAGAGTTATAGTTAACGGTGACGCACTCGATTAACCAATCTCTTCTTAATTTATCGATAGTCCTAGGACGCCCTACAAACTATTTCCCTAACCATTAGACAACCCCAGGACGCCCTGACAGAATTTAATCTATGACAACAGTATAAATTAAAGAGACCTCTATCCTAACCAGTAAAACCAAAAACGCCGTGATTCATTTAAACCAGATTATTCAACCTCACAATAATGAATAATGCCCAAACCAAATACATCCATGTTGTTCGTTACCTATATTATAATTAATGTGGCGCACTATCAATTCTAAATAACAATATACCACTCATTCAATCACACAACCGGTCAAATCATGCAATCAATACGAGTAATAATACAGGAACTAAGGTACAGAGATTGAATAAATATTCGAAAAGTTTTATAACAAATAAAACAAAAGTATCACGACAATAATGAATCGAATTTCAGAAATACATCAACTAGAAGATTGTTTAGTTACACATAATAAAAGATGAAAGCTAAAATCAAGAGGAGTTCCTTGCTGCCCAGTTCATGTTCTTCAGAATAAAAACGAGAGAGAGAGCTAGCCAATCCAAAATAAAAGAGTATTTATATGTCTAATAATTAAGAAACCCTAATTACACTAAAAAATAACTAAAAATAATAATAATTAGGTTAATTGTTTTGCCCCAGCAGTGAAAATAGGTCAGCAGCCCTCATAAACATCCATGAGGCTCAAAATCGAGGCCCAACAGTAGAAACACGAGGCTCAATGCATACGTAGTCAACCCAATCAACACATCGCTTCCGCATGTTCATGCTGAAGTGCCCTCTAAGCTAAAATGTGCCCAAAATCGCTCCAAATCCACACATTTTACCCATGTTCTACCTAAAACATCAAAAAAGCATAAAAACATAAAAAGACACGAATAACAACAATTTATGATGCAAAACAAATATAAAATGTAATATTAAATATGCCTAAAATGCAACCTATCATATAGTTTATCTCCTGATTTGTCAATATTTTAATTTTTATTATTGAAGCACAAATTTTAAAAATATTTTTTTAACAAAAAATATATTATCTATTAATTTAAACAAAAATATTATAATTTAAAGTACGTAGCAAGAGTACTGTGCTAGTTTATATATGTTATGATACTAGTAAGTTTTGATGGGTAATTTTATTTAGTTAAGTGAGAATCAAACTCTCAGTTTGTTAAAATAAGAGTTAAACATTAATACTAATGAACTATAACTAAGGTTTTGGTCTTGCATCTATTCTAAGTGTTTGTATTCATTCAAAAAACATATTTTTATTGTGATTTGAACTAGTATATAGAATTAGGTGTTAATTACACGGTACACTTATAAAACTTTGCAAAATTTATTCTGTACGGACAACTTTCACATATTACAGATTCAAGGGCGTCACTTTTTGAATTCACTGTGCAACTTTTCAAATCACACGACATCTTGTTTATAAGTTGTTGATATTTATATGTGTTGGTATGTTGTTATTTATTGTTGATATTTTTTATATTTGCAAATTCAAAGCGTCTTGTTTATATGTTATTGATATCTTTTGTTTATATGTTGTTTATATATCAAAAACAACATATAAACAAAATATCAATAACATATAAACAAAATATCAACAACAAATCAACATCATATAAATTACAGATTTATTTATTTATTATTTTTAATATATAAACAAGATATAAATAAGATATAAATACATTCAAACAATATATGAACAATAAACAACATATAAATAAATTCGTAAATCTGTAATATTGATTAGTGAATCGTACGTTTAAAATTTAAAAAATATGTCACATGAATATGTAATTAATAATTTTGAGCGCCATAAATATGTAATTGGCCCTAGAATTAGTAACCTTCTTTTGTCAAGTGATATGGTTTCGCGCAATAGTACCCTCCAAAATCCATGAGTCTAATATTAGTATAGTGGGTTTTAGTGGGTTCTCTTATGTAATGTTAATTTTTGACCAAAAAAAAGTCGTTTGTTTGTTTAAAAAAGAACCCATGTAGAAATTATATGGCTATAATAGACTGCAAGACAAAAATGTCCATCTAGTCACTTCATTATACAAGGCTGTATGCTTTGCTTACTTCTGCTGCAGTGTTGTCTGGATTGGACCTACTAGATTACACATTCAATGGGCGATGATGAGAGTATCTACCTGCCATTTGCCTTGGGAAAATTACACTATATACAACTTCAAATTTTATCGTTTGTGGAAATGGTCCAGCGCTAATTTATTTTCAGAACTGCTTCGTTTGCCAAATTATTTGCACATATAAAACTTTTTATTCTTATTTTCTCGCAGCTCCTTCCCACTGCATCTCTCTCTCAAAAAACCTAACCCTAATTTCCGTACTCTTCTCGCCTCTCGGACGCTGCAACAATCTTCTCAATCGTCTCAAGTGTCTATCCACTGTTTGCCTCCAACAAATGCATAGTGTCGCCATTTCCAGTAAGCCTGTCGCGTCGCATGGACGCTACTGGAGGTTCTGACAAGCCGGACTAGAGATCAACTTATGGCGAACTAGAGATGTTGGATTGCGATTTCAACTTTGTCGTCGCACTTTCTCTCTTCTCTCTTTGTCTTATTCTCTCTCCTTCACTTTCCTTGTTAAAATCAAGTTGCGAAGTGAAGAAATGTCAATGACGAAATGTTGAAAATCGACAAATGGCGAAGTGAGAGATGTTGACGAGAGGTTGCGAAGGAGAGTGGCGATGGAGGAGGATGGTGGCAGTTAAGGTTTATTGTTTACGAAAGATCCATTAAAAAATTACTTATTTAATTTCTCAATTTCTGCAGATTACTTAATCAATCCATGAAATAAAATGGTGCAAATGGGGGATAGTTAGTTGAAACATGGTGGATAGAAATGTTCATCATATGTACATCTATTGTTCACCTAAAAATTAATAAATCGATGAAACAAATTTACAAATAGTATACACATGATAGATATTTTATCTATTATATGTACATTTATTGTTCACTTAAAATTTATAAAAATATATTACAAATTTACAGATGATGGACGTTTTGTCCATTATATATACACTTGTTATCTATTTTATATAACTAAAATTTAACAAATTTTCAGATTCTAACATTTTTACAAATAGTTTTTCCTCACTATCATTTTTAGAAATAGCTTCATGCACTAAAAGTTTTGTAAAGTTGCCATTTATTTTGCACCACATATGTAATTTTCCCTTTTTGTTTTGATTGGATTGCTGTTTGAAGAAGCCAGATACGATGACATTTTGTTGTCTGAGCTTGGTCACCGCGGCTAGTGTTGGTAAGTCGGGCATTTTGGACTGTCTTTGCCTTGTCGTATACCTTGTCTGCTACTGGCTTAAGCACCACTTGTGAAGGAATTTTGCTTCTGTCATTTTGAGTCAATCTCCTTTTTATTTCCTTTCAAGCGTGGAGGTTAGATGTTATTTAATTCAATGACCATAATAGCGACAACACCTTAAAGAATAAGTAACTAATATTTTATGCATATGTAAGATATTAATGTATTGTCAATTTTATAAGTTTAATATTTAATTAAATTTAATCTCAACTATTAAAAAGAGATAAAGAAGATTAGTTCAAAATGATCACCACTACAAGTGATCACAAACGGCTGCTATTAATTCATCCTCATTTAATTTGATTAGAATGTTGTAATATTAGTTGTTGTTTATGGATGATATTTTGAGTTAGAAAAAAAAATTGATGAAGTCTTGTTCTGATTCTACCACTCGCCTTTGTGAGTTCAAATTTTTTTCAGATATACGTAATAACTTAATAATTCATATACAACTCAAATAATAATTAGTACATTTGAAGTTGAAAGATTCGACTATGTTATAAATTCGAGTTTTTAAAGTACAAAATCTCCAATTGAATCCATTCTAAAAATTTTTTGGAGCAAATATAAAATGCATATGTACCTAAACATGTCATATTTAAGAAAAAAAAAATTCATATAGTTCCTAAAGATTTTCTTTTTGCCACGTATATGCGCAATGAAGTTTGAAATTTTAAAATTTAGTTAGGTTTTCATAAATGCCAACAGTTTTTAAGCTAGATACAATGAATTAAAGTTGTCCTTCGTCAGTTTTTATAATAATGTATCTATCTACCTTTGAGAAATATGGATTGCCACGTGAAAAACATTTACAACAAATTTAATGACATAAGTTTGGGTGTTTTATTTTTTCACTTGTTAGAAAAACAAGTGTGAATGGAGGAGAGTCTCACATCGGAGAATTGTGGTGTGTATGAAGGACCTATAAATGTGTAGACACATAACCTATTGTCTTAAGAATTTGGGTAAAGATGTAGTGTTAAACCCACTTAAAGATGTGTGAAGGACTTATAAATGTGTGATAGTGATTTGGGATGACTGTTATAATATGGTGAAGAACTGTATTGATTGGTGTAGCCCCGATTTACTGTGTGAGTGGCCAGAAAAATTCGTAGATGAAAGGATAGAGTCATGAGAGAAGCTCTTGGTGGCATCGTGGTGATGACTACTTAAGGATGGTGAAGAGTTGAGTCGACTACTAAAACCCTTTTAGATTGTCTGATGTGAGTAGAGTCAACTTGTATATGGGTAGAGTCATGCAAAGAGCTTTTGAGTTAAAATTCTATATTAGTACTTGAGGAGGCCCAAAGATAATTCACAATACTAGGAATGGTTTACGTTGCAGGGGCAATACTAAGCTCGATGTGGAAGAAATTCACACTTGAGGGGGAGATTGTTAGAAAAACAAGTGTGAATGTAGACATGTAAAAATTGACCTGGAAATGGCCAAACTAGAACCAGGCCGGAACAGCACAGTACAAACCAACGGTTCACAGTCTGGTTCCGGTTCAAGGGTTTTGAAAGCCATCGAACCGCTGGTTCCGAACAGTTTTGAACTGACTGTTAAAACCGCACGTTAACCAGCGTTTTAACCCTTAAAAACCAACAGTTTTAACCAAAACCAGCGGTTAATCTTTTACCTTAGTGGTTTTAACCCTCTTAAACCATCAATTTTAACCAAAACCAAATGTTCAATCTTTCTAAATCAACTGTTTTAACAATAATTTTTATAAAAATAAAAAAATTGATGTGAACGGACCAAACCAGAACGGAACTGCTGACCAAACTGTTGACTAAACCATTCAAAACCGAAACTGAACCGTCCACGGGGGGTTTGGTTCCGATTCCCCCATTCCAAAAACCAAAATCGTCTGTTCATGAACTGGAACCGACGGTTCTTGAACCGATGACATGTCTATGTGAATGTAGACCAGTCCCACATCGGATAATTGTGGTGTGTATAAAGGATTTATTAGTGGTGTAGACTCATAATACATTGTCTTAAGGTTTTTAATAAAGATTTGGTGTCAGACCCACTTACATGCTTTTTTACTAGGCCCACACGCGATGCGGTTTTTCCTGATGCTGCCCTACAGGGACGAACCCGGGGTGGTTTATATATAGCTTCATTATAATACGAGGTCTTATATATATAGTTTTATTATAATAATTTTTAAGTACCTAAACTTAAAAAAATAAACAATTAAACCCTTAATTTAATTTATCATCTATTTGTTTGCTACTAAAGTTACTGCCATCTTTAATGACGTCATTCAGCGGTGCTCTTGGGTGAAAAAAATCATGAGTCTGTCACTGCTCTTTGGGTCCAACATCACTGATAACTACAAGAACATGTTTTGAATGTTTTGGCTCAATTTTGGAAGATAATTCATTGTCAAAATTTTGTACCTGCGAAATGTACTGCAGAACCTCTGTTTCAATTCAATGTTTGTACTAAGTTTTGTGTGGTCCATTGAATGAACTTATATACGAATTAAGAAGTTTAAACACAAAAGAATATGAACTGATATACAAACATAAAGTTCAAGCAGCCTTAACATTAATGGCAGTGGAAAACCAGACCCATTAATGTGACCAATGTGATTTTACAGTTCTTTTTAATTGAGGGCATATTAGTTGTGTTTGGTTTGATGTGAGTACTTATATCTATCAACCAAATTAATCAACAAAAAATAACTATTTAACCCACTCAACAACATAGATTAAACTTCTGATTGTTAAGCTAATTGTACTATTGCAGTGTTGAATTCGTCGAAATGAAATTCTTTTCATTATACTGATCTCACACCTCTCAAAACGAACAGGGTTAATTAGCAAATTATATAAACTAATCAAACGAATCGAGTTATTAACACTTCTTAAAAAGTTAGGAACAATCAAACTTTTTTTTAAATGGAGATGATGATCAACAAATTGTTGAATTATTTCATGTAAAAGACATATAAATACCGAATATCCTTTATATGATTTTGCTTTATGTCAGCTGTGGATGATATATGTAGTCAAAAACAAACCTCCAGACAAAAAGGAGAAATGTGGGACACGAGCAAAACTTGATCGTGAATTGGGAGAAGCAATGGCCTCATTTATAGAAAACCTTTATAGTTTTTTTTATTGTATATATTACATTAACTATTCAAAAGTTTTAATATTTTAAATCAAGTTTATAATTCGATAAGTATTCGTTTAGTGAGCATACACATGACTCTCTTTTCTCTCTTCTCTAAAAAATTGGCTTAGCAACATTAAAAGATTTAAATTTTATCATTTTTTATATCACTTATGGTTTGTCTGTATAAAAAAATTTATCATTTTATAACAATTTTTAAGAAAAAATAATCAGTTGTAGTCTACAAAAGTCATTAGTTGTTAACGTGGCATGATTTTGTAATACATGGTATCATTAAGTCTATATATTGTACCATGTCAGCAAATATGTATACTAAAACAGTTTGTCAGGAAAATGTACTCGTATACTAATGTGCGTATGTAGCACAAATAAATAATAGATTGACAGATTACATAGTAAAATATGAAAAGACTAACATATTTTTTGATAATTATAATATGTTAAATATATAATATGATATGACAATATGTTGTAAACACAACTTTATGTAATATTCGATCGCAAACACATCATTAAAGGCTATTAATTAGAAAACTCAAAGCACAACTTTAAGAACTTTTTTAGGTTTTTATTGATTTGAAGACAATTGGAAGCAAAAAAAAAGGTGTCGAATTTAAAGAGCTATGGATTACTTCCTTGTCTTTGCTGCTGTACCAAAAAGCTTCCATCCGTTGCTTATAAGGGTCATGCCGAAAAAGAAAAAAAAAATGATACTCCACCTGTCCACCATATGATGCAAAATTTAAAATTTATTTCGGCTTCAATTAATCAACTTTTGTTTAAAAATTTTCCACATAGTCAATTAGTTTTAATAAGTCCAAATTAATGTAGTGTTGAGTTTCCTAAATAAATTTAAGCATTGTTATTTATAATTTTTAACTATTTATTAATGTTAAGATAATGGTTGTGAGGAATAATATTTTTTTATAATCGGATGAAGTTTAAAGAAATATTACTTCTTGATAAAGAAGGTTGCGAGAGCTCCTATAACCATCCGGTTAGACTTGTTGTCGGTTCCGGAACCGCCGATTCCGGTTTGTCAAATGTGAGAACCGGAACCGAACCGTGATTTTTGTTTCAGTTCGATTCTGATTTTGGTTTTGACTGGTTTAACCGTCGATTCGGTTCCGGTTCGTTTCCTGTTTTCTTTTTTTTTTCAAAATTTTATTTTTAATCCGTTATTTTATCCCTTCAATTGGTTTGTAAATTTTGTTATATTCAATAATTAACTATAATACCAATAATACATTTTATTCCAAAGATTTTTTTTAATAATTTTTAAACAAATTAACTATTGTATTAGTAATTACATTACATAATTTTAAACAAAATTAGGAAAAAAACTCATTAAATTTTATTAGATGCCCTCACTTGTGACGGAAGAATACCGTGCTCCCCCTTATTTCCTTGGGTGGGAATTGATTGAGTTTGACTCTCTTGAGTTCCAATATTTTCAACTTCAAAACTTTCAAAAGTTCTATTTCCACCAAAATTTTCCATTACTACAAAATAAATATGCAAATATTAATTAAATGTAATGAAATAACAAAATAACTAAATTAAACTATAGTAAAAAAGTAGAAAAAAAATTGAAAAATGTAATTGTAAAAAATAACTTTGAGAAATGTAGAAAATGTAATTGTAATAATAAAATATATAAATAATTAATAAGAGTAATTTATAAAAAAATGAATTTTTGAGAGAGTGTAGAAGAGATTGAGATTGAGAGAGAAAAAATGGTGTAAAATTGGTAAGAATGGGATGGAATATTTATAGAGTTGAAAAAATAAAAAAATAATAAATAAAATAAAATAACTGTGGGAACCGCCGGTTCCAACGATTTAGTGAACCGCCGGTTCAAACTGCCGGTTGAACCAGCGGTTCGACGGTTTTTAAAACGTGGAACCGGAACTTAAACCGTAAACCGCCGGTTTTAGTCGGCCGGTTCCGATTCCGGTTCGGTTCTGATTTTGATCGGTCCGGTTCCACGGTTTCAGTTCCAATTTTACAACTCTACATCCGGTTGTAGGAAATTAAGACCGTATTGTAGTTGCTAAAAAAAACTTGATAATTGATAACTTTCACAAAAGAATGTTTGGATGCAAAAATACTTGGATGACCAAGAATATGGAGACAGATTTTCCAGAGGAAATGAATTGGTAGCGAAAAGAGAGAGATGAGAGAAAATGGTTTCTTGATTGAAGTAATGATGAGAAAAATATAGGCCACAAATAGCAGATGAGGCCAATCAGAAATTTCTACAAATGGTTGAACTGGTGAAGCCAAAGAGGACTATTTTGCCTGAGCCATTATTTTTTGCTTTTGCTTTCATCTTCAACGTCGTTTTGGTGGGAAGCATATAGGAAGAAGATTGGTTATCGCTACTCTCTCTTTTCCATATTTTACTCTTCAGTATGCTTTTAGTATGGTGTCAGTAGTCTTCTTCAAATTGGTGATTTTGTCAATTTGACCTTTGCCAAGAACAATACGGGACCTAATTTTTCTGAATTTCTCCACTTTTTTTTTTTTTGCATTCGACTAGTGTTTATCTTTTTTACTATATTTCCCCTTTTTTTTAATCATAAAATTTTCCGCTCCAATTAAATACACGAAAATAAATTATTTTGCTATTTTTATCTTTAATATTAAAGACGAGACCAACATTTTTAGATTATGAGCCTATTATTATGTCGATTTATTGTTAGAAACAAGTATAAATTGATAAAGAGTTTTTTTTTCATGTTTACTATTTATATATGTCGTTTCCAAATTGAAGTATATTTACAGAAAATTGTGAAATCAAAGTACCTCAAACAAGCTTGAAATTATTTCTAATACCTGTAAAATTGCTAAGAATTTTTAAGAATATAGCTCTTGAAACTAGATCACCTATGAGACAAAAGAATGTGGGTTTATTGTGAAAAAAAACCCTTTACAACATAAGTAAATTCCTAATGTGTACCATGAATGTCGTGTTAGTTGAATTTCACACATTAAGGCACGATCCAATTATATTTGTCACAATTATTAAGTTAATCATCAATTTACATATAATGTTGAATGGTATATGGATGATGATATTCCTTAAAAGGAAAAATATAGCAAAGAATATTCTTCAACTATCTAAAGCTTTAGATCTCAACCAAGGGAGTTAGTAATTGTCTTTGCCATCAAATGTAGCTCTTATTGGTCTGGTGAGCTCTCAAGGCCGCACTTGTCTTCCGAATTTATGGATTTGAATAATTATACATACAAGAAGTCACTCGTTATCTTATTAGCATTGTGGTGTGTTCAAATTCCCGTGAATTGCTTAAATGAAGGCAAGTCTCATATTTTGTAGTAAAGAATCTAGATTAATTGAGTATTTTATGTTTTTTCTTCAAACATTGAAAGGTGCATTAATTTATAACAAGAAGTATAAACTAATGATCTTGAAGAAGGAAGTCTCGTGTTCTAGTCTTCATAATACAGTTTTTGTTGTTGTTTTCGACTTAATCTTATTATCCGGTATTATCAATTTAAATTTATTTTATGCTAGCCCGTACAAAAGAACAAGAAAGTTACAAACTTGGGCGATCAAGCTATAGAAGGGTCTTCCTTATGATCAAATGCACCGAACAGAGGTCCAAAGTATAGACTTCTTCTTTAGCTTTCTTTTGTGAAAGACAAAAAAAGAGGTAAGTAGAGTGGGGGGAACCACTTCAATAAATAACTATTTCATGCAATAGCGTTCCCTTGTAGACTATATAGCACAAAGTACATATTGTCCTTCCAATCTCTAATGCATTCCTTCATAAAAATAAAAAAAGACCCAAAAAAAAAGGGACACAACTATAACAAGATGAGAGACACAAATATAAGTACTACTTATGGTCAATTGATATGAAGTAGCACAAACAAACTATGAGTACTTGACCCACTAGAAGACATTTTGTAATAAACACTTCCTTTTGTCCACAAATTAAATATGCTTGTACTAACTCTTATATCACAAGGACTTTATAATATCTAGTTTTATCACAAGGAGTTTTTAAAAATTACAACCTTCATAACTTTATAAATTATAACTTTATCACAAGAGAGAGTTTTGTCACTCGTAAAGGTGTACCAAGTTTAAATTCAATTCAGTTATATATATATATATATATATGTTAATTTTGATCAAATTTTATATATCAAACAACAAAAGTTCAAATATTAGAAGAAATATTTGTTGAAAAGAATAGTCATCAATGTTATAATACTCTAATTTAAGCCAAAACTATTATCTACTTTGCTTTTAGATTAAAGCGGGATGAGAAAAATGCATCTCTAACCCAAAGAGGATACCAAGAAAGCATAGCAAACAGACCAGTCATGTGACCAAAAACGATTCGTTTTGGTGGCTTGGAACTCAAAACTTTCTTGGCAACATGTCTAGCAAATATTGTAGCACCCGTGGCTTTCCCACCTTGAGAAGCCCTAGCTCTCTCCTCAATCGCTTCTTTGAAATCCTTATACAATTTCCACTCATTATTTCCCAAGCCCTAGCCCTACCCAAAATTTGACCTTATAGCACCAGGCACCAAAATTACAACATTAATTCCAAATGGTCTTAATTCAAGTCGCAAAGTGTGTGACATGGCATGAACCGATGCCTTACTAGCACAATAAGACCCTGCCAAAGGTGTAGGCACTTGTCCCACAACATTGCGTACGTTCACTACCGTACCATAATGTCTTGATGCCATGTAAGTTACAATGTTTTGGACCAACCTTAATTGCCCCAATGTGTTGATTTCCCAAGCTTTCCTAATTTTATCAAGCGAAAGCTCTGCTAAAGGACCGGTACTTGCTATGCCGGCATTGTTGATCAATATATCAATGCGGCTGAACTTGGAGATTATAGTATTAACGGTCGATGATACACTTTCGTCCGATGTAACATCGAGCTCTAATGTCTCAATGTTTTCTTCTTTGAGGTCTGAAATTTCGGGGACGCGGTGAGGAGTGTCAGTGGCAAAGACGTGGCAGTTTTGCTCGGCAAATGCTTTGCAATACTCGTAGCCAATGCCACCCTTGGCACAGCCTGTGACCAACACGACCTTAGGGTCTCTCATAATATGTTTTGTTAGGTTAATCACGAGTGCAATTAATTTCTTATAAGAGAATGATGAGGTGGTTTAAATAATCTTTAAGATTCGTGTATGTTTTCTTGTTCATCGCTTTTGGTTGATAAGGATGTATAGAATATGCTTCGGGCATATACTTGTTTGATGAAGATTGGCCAGCGAAAATTTTAGATTTTTTGCTAATGGCATTTAGCTTATACGCTACCGCATTAGCATAAAAAGATACCCCCGTGTGCATGAGTTAACGATCAAATGCATGGTCAATTCCTATGAGGACTATTATAGTACTAAGTAAGCGTCGTGATCCTTGAAACAAAAGTGAAAGTTATTTCATAATGATTAAAAAAAAAATTATCTAAATAGAGCAACTCTTGACAAGAGACATTGAGTACGAAATTTTCGTATGGAGAAGTTTTGAAATTATCTAACATTTAATTTAAATTCAATATAGTACGTAAAATTATCAAAAAGATAATGAGTAATTCAATTAAAAAAAAGTAAAATTCTTAATAACCATAAAGCTAGTCTCTCTAAAAAGAAAAGTCGGACGTGTCACATGCAACATACGTGCTAGTATTTTTTAAAGGGAAGTAATAATAAGAGATAAAATGGTCAGGTTGGAGTTAAGAAGGAAGGTGTTGTTGGGTTGGTTAGTATTTGAAGTGGGAACACAACACAGAATCCAAACAAAATCTAAAACAAGATACGAAGAAATGGGCAGAAGAGGCAGGGTCAACAGAAAAAGTAGATTGTAGATAGCAACCCAACTGAGAGAGACCACAGGTCTGTTTTTGTGCTATACTCACTGTATGCTTTGCATGGGACTTAAAGGGTTTTACCTTCTTTTCCTTCCTCAGTGCAGTGAGAGAAAGAAAGAGAATGTGTGGGTTTGTGCACACATACTTACTTGTCACCATTAAAGTTCCCCTCCATTAACCTACTTGCTGCCATTTTCTCTGCAAATTTCTAACCTCATTACTCTCTCTGTAACTAGCTTTACCTTCCCTCAGTTTTCCCCTCTCCTCTCTGATATGCATCGTCCATCCAAAATGCGACATCTACCCTTCAAACCATTACATTCTCTTTCTTCCTATACTTACTTTTCTGTAATCTTTCTATATTTATTTCTATTTTCTTTTTAGTTTCCATAATTTCATAGATTTGTTCAATTCTAAAACTCTAATAGTGTTTAATTATAGTCTAATGATATTTAAAGTCGTCTTTTGAGAAACCAAAAAAAAAAAAGACCAAACCCCAGTACAGATCAACTCAGTTAGACAGATTCAATCTATGCTATTAGATGTCTTCTTTAACACTAAATAATCGAATATTCAATTCAAAAAGAAATAACTCTAGTGGTGCTCAAGGAAAGATCCTACTGCTACAACATTTTGCATCACAAAATAGAACAACAAAGAAAAATATAAGCAAATTGAATTTTGAGGCCATCAATCAAAATAATTCCAGCATTCCTTGGACCCTCATACAGTGTTTCATTTTTCTTTTTTCTTTTTGTTTTTGTGGAAGAGAGTGCAAACAGAGAAAATTGTGTAGGATAAGAAATGAATAATATTTATAAGGTTGTTGGTGGGGTTACCCAGCGCGGTAGAATAGACGGTGAGGCATGAGAGTGGCATGGGCAAGGTAAGGGTTTAAGGTGCGTAGCATATAGGCCGTCTTGAATTATGCCTCTTTCCACAAGTCGGACATGAAGGCCTACGTGTTAACCCACCCGATAAACCCAGAATGCGCAGGAACTCCCTGGGCTAGGAAGAGGCTAACTTCCCCCGGTTTTACCTGACCCGGTGTGTAACTTGAAGAGCTGCGGGTTGATGGTTCCTCGTTGTAAAAAAGGTTGTTGGTGGGGTTGTTTTCAAAGAAGAATCCAAATTCATAACCCACCTTGGTTTACAAGAAGGTGCCTTTCATGTCTGCTACAATATGGCCCCGGGAAATGTGGATTAAATTGTTTTCCACTTTTGCATTGTGACAACAGCACAATCGAATTAGAGACCACTAGAGAAGTTTGTTTTTGGAATTTTGATATTTTTTCTAAAGCAGTGCAACATGTATTTGACTTTGAAACAAAATGAAAAT